>JARHVA010006534.1:0-162500 GCA_037957365.1 Torreya grandis | reverse complement strand
TTTTTTATAGTTCAAAATGGTTAAAATAAAATATAAACATTATAAATTTTAACTTTGAACAAAAATTCTTATTTTTGATTGGTTTGTTAAAAAATATTAATGGTGCCAAATGATTCATATAGTATTTGGTCATGGCTAGAACTAATAGACATCAATAATTTAACATTAGATTAACAAACATGTGTTTGGTGATATTCATTGGTATAAATTCTTGGTATTAAATCTATGTCTAGGGTCTTAAATTTTATGAGAAAGTTTTTATATTCAATTTTTATTTTAAAAAACATGCCATCACCCTAATTTGAATATTAACTGAAGTAGATTTATGCCACTTAGAATCACTATGGCATATTGGTACCAATGATAAAATTTTAAGGGTTGGTCTTAATTTCTATGTTGGAGGGTATATATTCATCTGATTTTTCTATGAAAAAATCATAAGACATATTTTTCCTTCACTTTACACTTGAGTAAACTAAATACATACTTTATTAATAAATATATTAAATAAAATATCTCTCTTTCATCCTTTGGGATGTAGTGTAATGGTTACGTGGATAATTCATATTGTAATAGTGCAAGTTCAAATCCAACTAATGGTAAAGGGACACACAACAAAGGACACCTAAAATATGCATGATGAAGTTGAATAATAGTTGAAAATATGTCTCATCAACCATTAGTCTTTGAATAATACACAACTTAGAATAGTGTGACACCTTTATTATACTTATAACCCTTCTTTTGAAATTTTATAAATTTTGTTTTCTTGCTATGAGTGAATTTTGAATTACACTTTTAGGATAGGTCTAAACCTCTTGTAAGAGTTGGGAAGGGGTTTGATTTTGATCACTAACTCAAAATTATAATTTATAGGGTTTGTGGGTATCCACTTTAATTAGTCTTGATTTAAGGTTATTATTATGGGAGAAATATGTTGATGAAACTAATATGCGTTGGATGTTTAATATAGGAAGATTTGAGGACTTTAACTTCCCACATCAATAAAATAGTGGAAAACATTGATTTTACCAAGGGGATTGAGTTTGGCTAGTTTACCCTTTTTGGATGAACTCCTCCTTGTAAGACATGGTTCTCTTGCTAATGGAGTTCATAAGAAAGGTACCCACACATATTTCGTAAGTAATATAAGTAATATATCATCGTGTAAGCATGTATGTAATGGGTAACTTAAATTTATGTTTCTAAGCTAAAGAAATGTATGAAATGGTAAGCTTCCCCTTTGTGGTAAATATATAATCAATATAGGCATAAAAAATATTTTTCTCAAACGTGGAAAAGATATAGTCATTTTTTAAGCATAGGAATATCATGGTATTAATGTGAAATATATAATCAATGAAAAAAATTAGACCACCCCCATAAATTTCTCTTAAAAATATAATATTAATAAAGTTGATTAGCTACTTTAATTGAAGATTAAGTTGGGATCATGACAAAATTGGGTATTGTAATAAATATAGTTTGAAGGAATGTTCCCTTAATAATATCCCTCAACCAATATAGCTACCAATTTTGTTAAAAATTTCCATCATTAAATAGAAATATAAGTTTATTTTTGGGCAATAAGTGACAATTTTGAACATTACGTCCCACACCCATGTTATGAAATAAGAATCTCATTCCACAAAAATATGTATCTTTTCAATGTGACTATTTTAGAGTGCATTAGAAGAACACAAAAAAGGGTTGCCTTTACCAAATGACATGAATAGTCTTTTGGCCCCATGTCTAACCTTATATGTGTTTACTTGCATTTTTTCTTTGATAATATCAATGACCATAATACAAAAAATTGAATCTCCTACTTTGAATACTTTGGGTAACATCCTATATCTAGAGTAGTGTAGTCTATTTTTTAACATGTTATTTAAACAAATATAATTAATTTAGCATTAGATGTTACTTATGTTATAAACTATAGGAATCTTAAGAGCATATAATTCTCCATTGTAATTTCATAAACATGATTTTTTCATGGTTGAAAAAAAATGTGAGGTTAGTTGTGCATTGTCCCAATTACCTAAGCAATGCATCTAAGTTGTACCCATAATTTATGGATTCATATATAAAATGTTGAAATGGGATCCTTCCTTGGTCTTATGTCACATTTAGAAATAGAGGTGTATATTGGGACCTCAATTTTGTATCTATTTTTCCTAAGTACTTTTTGAAGATAGTGGCATGGAAGGAAGCATAGGCAATGAAGAGACATGATGTGGAAGACTATGGCATAGAAGAGGCAAGTCACAAATAATAAAGATACATGAAAAATGGCATAACTGAGAATATAAGACTTTTACAATAGAGAAAGACTTAGAGTAGGGCATAGAAAGTGGAGACAGTTAGGGAATAGTTCACTCGATTTGTAGATAAGAATAGTTAAGCATGAATATAGCACCACTCTACAAAAATATAGGTGCATGACAATAAAGATCCAACATAGAGAAAGCATATAGGGGAAGTTAGGCCTGGGTTATTAGGAAATCAATGTAATGACTTCCCACAACTCATTACTATTAATGGTCATTGGCAAGTCATCTTTGTGTAATTACTTATGTAACTGAAAGGTTGGGGTATAACCATGTATAAATACCCCCTAGTTTAGATAGCGTTGGTTGATAATTATAATTTTGATCCATCATAATTATATATGTAATGTATTTATGGAATGAGAGACAAATTATGTTGATGAACTACTTTATATAATCTAACTATGAATATAATGGAGTCATTATTATTTTATTCTCAGTTTGCACCCATATTCTTTTTATGTGATTAGTTAAGTAATGAATGAATGAATAGTTAAGAGTTAGACATGGAACTAAGTATGAGTCTAGAACTAAGTGTTTTTTTTATCACCCTAGCTTATGAAATTTAATGAATATACCACCACATGATGAAACTAATAAGAATTGGTCTTATCTTGTATGCTTTAGATGAGTGCATGAAAACCTTTCTTACATGATATGATGGCATGATAGCTCATTGTAAATCTTGTTCTCTTAGGGACACAATTAGGAAAAGACATGCTAGTCTAAAATAAAATATCTAAACATTTTTTTTCTATTATTGAGATTCATTATGTTTATTCGCACGATGGTGAGAAAATATCAAATGATTATCTCTAGAAAATGTTAAGAATTGGGTTACTATTGTAGAAGATAATTTTATGCTTTAGTATCCTGAACCAAGAGTTTCTATGTGTGCCTGGTTAGAAAAACATCTTTATGACTCATTTTATGAATTTTTACTTGTATAAGTGCTCTTTCAATTGCATGCATAGATTTAGATGTATGTGTAATAAATTTAAAGGAATTACAAATGCAAGGTCTCCTAGTCAGTAGAGCATCAATCAACCTTGGCAATATTAAGATCACCCTAGATGCACATGGTGGACATTTAGTGGTGAAGAATATTTAATAGCTATATTTTAGAATACATGGTCTCTGCATACTCTTGTCAAAAGGAAGTCCAATTTAACTTCCTCTAAGAGATATGTAGAAGGTATCTTAGGTAGTTTTCATTATAAATTAAGAAGATTATAATTGCACCAAGACATGAAAACTTTCACATGAATGGCTAAACTCTCCCTTGCATGACCAATGCAGACAATGAGAAAATGAAAGGGCGTGTATTGATATAAGATTATTATTTTAGCATGGTAACTAGTCAATGGGAGTTGTATAAGTTAAAGTATGATAAGTCTAGGTGAAGGGATATGGTTGGAAATAATATACAGAGGGAACAAGAGGACTCTAAAAGTTTCGCAAAGATCTATAGGGAGACAGAAGGGTATAATGAGGATTCCCCAACCACATGATTATACCAAATGCCAACATAGGTATATGTGGGAGAAATAAGTCAAGTGTCTTTTAATATAGAACCCAATATAGATATGACCAATTTGAAACCCATAGCACATGCTCATGCCTTTGATTTGGAGGACTTTATTGTATGAAATTGGGATATAGATAGTGTCGAGTTAGAGTTTAAATCTATAGAAGAAACTGTTGAAGTACATAATAAAGATAATAATTTGTCATTAAAATTCTTTACCATTACAAGTCAACCCTATGGCTCATTTTGGAATGCCTAGTGAAATAAATATAACTATTTGGCATATTTCATTCCCCTCAATAATTAATCAACCTACTTCTCCACCCAATGTATTAGGTGCTTTTATTATCTCAGGAGGCTCGAGAGGTGGTACAAGTAGTGGTTCAGCTAGAGGATATGGAGATGGTGTAGGAGGCATTAGTGGACCTCCCCCATAACATCTAAGAAGAATTAGAGGTGTGTCATAATAGGATCCATTACCAACACCCAATTTTCCTATAGTCTACTATAAGATGACACTTCATCTACTTGAATATCATGGTGTTGAAAATGTAGCAGAACATATTCATAAGTGCAAACTCATTTGGTGGGAATGAGGCATTGATTCTATCAAATAAAAGGCATATTATTTTACCACTACCCTTTTATACTATACACATAAATGGGACTATAATTTTGGTCCATAATAAGCAATGGTAAACTATGAATAGTTGAAGGTGGTTTTTCATTAGTAATTTGATAATCTAGAGTTTGAAAAATAAAGTATTATTGTGATGAAGGATATTAATTAAGAAATAAATGAGAGTGTGTGCAAGTATTATGAATATTTTAAAACACTTCTTTACAAGTTATCATTTGAGATAAATGCAACATAACATGCCCAATGGTTTTTAGGAGGATTTTTATTTCATTTCTAATGCACATTATCCAAGAAGACTTTCAATGACCCACACAAGGAATTTTCAGCTTCCCTTCATGTTGAAGCCATTAGAAGTATAAATATATAAATTAGTCCATTTATGGAATTCCATATTACTATTATGGCATATCTGTTGGAGAAGCTCACTGCTAATAGGACTTAGGGTACTTTCAATGGTTTATGGTGTGTTGATTATGAAGTGGAAGGTCATAACAAAAATAACTATCCTAGGAAGAGTATTCATGCAATGGTAAATTAGTAATATGAGATCCACAAATAACACCATGATGTGAGATATTTCCCCTTGATTATGTGCACTATTTAGTCTAAAGTATCATCATATTATAAAATATGTGATGCATATACACATAATACAAATGATTATCAATTTATCAATGAGATTCATGAGGCACGCACATTAGGTACTCACCATACCTTTGCATCCAATAATTAATAAAATATTTGAGTTTTGTCTTATAGATATCATGGTCATGGACATAAAGGTGGTTATTTTTTTCTTATAATTTGCTACAAGTGCATATGTCTAGAGCATTACCAACGGGACTACATAGTCTATCCAACCTATGTTTTTTGTAATAATGAGCATCATATTGAAGAATTACCATACTTGTATGCCACCATTACCAAATATTTGAATGATAAGTGTTTTTTAATGATATATATTTTAAAAACACCAATTTCTCAATGGAAAATGCATCCTACCACTCTGACTAATCCTAAGGTAAATATTACTACACAATGTGGTGCTCCTTCCAAGTCTATTTCAAATCCAATTGATAATAAGGTTCAATGGGAGGAGCCTCATATTAATCACTACTCAGATGATCAGTATAATAAATAACTATTATAGGACATGATGAATTTGGTGAAGGAATTACAACATGAAAATTAGTTCCTTTAGTTGTCTAAGACTCAGTGCATGATGAGTTTTGTGAATTATGAAAATGGATTCTTGATGAAGACATAGTTCCCATTTTAAGGAATTGTTTGAGTCATCAAGCAGTAAAGCCTACAAAATATCATTGATTGAACCATGCACAATGATAAGAGGCTCATGTCCAACCCAATACAAAGTATGAAAAATAAATATTAGAAAATGTAGCTATTTATGGTTGGATCATTTGGGATATACTTGCAGACATTGATGTGAACTTAAATGTACTAAGTATGCTTGGATAAATATGGAAATAATTACATTACATCCTTTTCCACATGTATTGTTCATGGATAATAAGATTCATGTACTACCCATATCATTTCTTAAGGATACCACTATTGACATTTTAGGTGTCACTTTCAAGGATGAATTTGAAGTGATTGAGGTGGCTAAAGATGATGATTTTTCATCTCTTTTGGTTATTCATGGTGTTATGCAAATAGTGTTGACTTGAGCTTCAATAATCATAACATCAGTTGTGAAAATGATGATCAATGTGTCATGATTTACCTAGACAATGCTCAGAGACCACCTTTTTTTAAAACAATTAACATTTAAGAATATCTAAATCATATCTATAATTTCATAGCTTAGGTAACTAAGCATATCGGTCCTAGTCTAGATGTTATATTAGAGTGGGTGGATGCATAATCCATTTCTTGACACTACTAGTAATGCCTAAGAACATTGGGCTTAAGGAGAATATGATATTACAAGATGAATTTTTGGGATAAGTTTTATTCAATAGGATGTTTTATGTAAGATTCTTAACCATCATAAGTTTTTTTGCCTTATCGATGGACATTTGATGGCTAGATAATCCCTTTAAATAAATCAAGCACCTAGGTTGCATGGTTAAATAGAAGACTGGGAATATGTGTAGTAGATGGAAACATTTTATGTATTTGAAGATTAAGATATGAACTTGATTATTAATGTTATTAAAAGGATAGTTGATCAATGATGGGAAACTCACCGTCATAATTTGCTCATCTGGGATTGATTGTGTATTACCATGCACTATTATTTCCATCATGATAATTGCATTCATGCTAATTTAAGTTACAATGGTGTTAATGACCCTGAATCTCATCTCAAGGCCTATGAAAACCTTTGAAATGTGGATGAGACATATTTACCTAAATATTTTTGGGTTCATGTATTTTATGGTACTCTAAGCACCTAGGCTAGAACATGGTGAATTCATAAAAAATGATAGCTAGACATAGATTCCTGGAGCAACATTAGAAGTAATATGATTTTAGCACTACCTTACTCATCCCCTCATATGGATTTATGCATGTCCTTGGAACTAATCTATGAAGTTGTTGTAAGAGATCCAAAACTAGTTGAAGATCATATATGACATCTATATGATGCATGTGAAGATAGATTATCCATATTTAAATAATATAATTCTCTTACCCCATCATCATTACAAATTGATTCTCAACCAGACATTAGATTGATGGAATAAATACAAAAGGGAAAGAAGAATGTTGTCTACAAGGTTGAGAAAAGTAAAAGTTCTGAACCTCAAGAATCATCCCTTGATCACATATTTTTACATACTGACTATGGGATACTAAATGTCAAAGATGCCATATAGAATAGCTAGCATCTATATTTCGAGCCACTATATAGGTTTAATGTAATATTGGAATGAAATACATGTCTAAGATGGCCACAATGGGGAATTATTGGTCTGATACTGAGATCACCAATATTTTTTAATTTTATAGGAATATCAAGATGTTTTCCCACACAATTACATAGATATTAAGGGAGTGCATCCTTAATTGTTCAAGATGTACATCAAGTTAGTTGAAGGTGATCAACCAGTCAGGAAAATACCATATCAAATGAATCCTAATCTTCATTCTCTGATTAAAAAGTAAATTGATAATATGTTTTACGCTAGAGTTATCAATCCTATTGATGAATCTAATTGGTTGAGTCTCATGGTGATCAATATCAATAAGGATGGTCACATTCATAATTGGATAGACTATAGGGAACTAAATGTTTCTTGAGTAACTAACCCTTTTCAAAAGCCTTTCACTAAGAAAATTTTAGGATTTGCTGGGTGTGAGATTTATACCTTCACCAATGGTTTTTTCAACTATCATCAAGTCTATATCATAGAAGACAATAAATAATAGATCACATTTACAATTGAATGGGGTTCATTTTATTATAATAAGATGTATTTTGATTTGAAGAATGCTCTGGTTGTGTTCTCATAAATTATTTTAAAATATTTTAATTATTTTATTCATAAGTTCCTTCAAGTATATTTGGATGACTAGATTGTCTATGGGTTAGTGTGTGATCATTGTGTTAATATTTGCCTCATGATTGAGCATTTCCATAATTTTAAGATTTATTTGAATCTAAATAAGTGTGTCTTTTCTACTCCTTTTGTAACTTTGTTGGGTCACATTATTTGTCATGATGGATTACTTGTAGATTTGGCTAGGATTGCATTCATTATTTGCCTTCTAGTACCAACCACCAAATGTGAGGTCTATGCCTTCTTAGGATACAAGGGGTAAAATCATAAATTAATTTAGGGATATGATAATATCAGAGTGCCATTGGATGAAATATTTAAATATAATGGTTAATTATTATTGACAAAATCTCACTAATAGGCATTCTTAGAACTTAAAGACAAGTTAATCACTACACCCATTCTCCAATTTTTGTACTAGACAAAGCCATTTCATGTAAATATTGATGCTTTAGGTATGGAAATGGGTGTTATCCTTGTAAAACCTAGTGAGGGTAGTCTTGATCATCCCATATATTTTTCCAGTCAAAAACTCACTCTAGCTAAATGGAATTACTCAACTATAGAACGTGAAGCCTTGTCCATGGTATACAAGATTTAAAAGTTTCACTAGTATTTGTTAGCCATGTAATTAATTTTATATACACATCATGAATCACTTAAGTACTTCATGAATAAGCCAGTGTTGTATAGATGTATTTATTGATGGATTGTTCTCTTTTAATAATTTCAATTTTCCATGATGGTGAAACTAGGTAAGACTAATTATGGACAAGATCACTTGTCACATATTGAATCTAGTAAGCAGGGGAGTATAGACATCCAATTATTATCATTATTATGTTGTAATTATAAATATAAGAAATATGCTATGAAATTTCACAATTTGGGCCAAAATCACTAAAATGTACTAAACATTTCAAACTTGTCAGGTATAAGTGCCAATTTAGGATAATGTATCCCTGAATAGGACAATATAATATTTTCTCAAATCACTTTGATTCAAATTATGACCATGAAAAATGACACTTTAGACCACTAAATTATTCTAATTTGGAAGCACATATTATATGCATGTGTTATTTTGCATCCATAATGACCTAATTGGGGTATTATTTCATACACAACTGACACCTTCTTCGGGTTATACTCTAGTCAAATTATGACTTCATAAAATAACATTTTTGAATAGGTTGATTAAGCATGTAATACATTTCCAAAGAATTACATAAAATTAATCAAATCCACTTAAGTAAATAAAACTAAATCAAGAGCATAAGTGAAAAATCCATAGAAATTATTGAAAATCTATTAATTGGAAATTCATTCCTCAAATATGCATCATACCATGACATCATCAATGGGGTGTCATTCATAAGTATTAATAAAGTGAATATCAAGATTAAGCCATACCATACCTCATCAATTCCCCATTATTCCAAATATTAATGGGAATATTTATGGCTTGTCCCTCCAAAAATGAATCAGTTCATGGCCACACATGTTAGTTTCAAGATAGATGGTAATTGTTGATTTTGAACATTTTTAGAAAGCTATAAATATAGGGCCTTTCCATTCATTCATGAAAATGTATTATGCAAAAATTATTGTAAAAAATATTCACCTATTTTCACAAATTGATCAAACTCATGAGCCTAAGCCATTGGTTCACTAGGAAATGATGGAGGAACTTTCTACTCATCATTGACACAGACATGGAGCACCAAATCTAGAGAAAACATGCATTTCGGATTCTCTTAGAAGGAGGGATATTATTTGGAAGGTTTGGCAGTATTCCTTTTTTAATTATCTCTTATAATTCATTTTCAACACCCCATAAGGGAGTGGCCTTGATGTTTTAGTGTCTATATGCTTCTTTATAGAGATTTATTTGACTAATGCATGGACTAATGCATCTTGTAATCCTACTCTCAATTTTTGCATGCTCAGTGGGACTCATACCTCACATAAGTCTTTATACTTTCTAATTTTGCATTCAAACCCTTGTTGGAGACTGTTTTGCACTTCTTTATCTCTCATTTTAGAATTTTATGACTTTTGCAAAACACATAGGTAGATTTGACCCCATGATTTTTAGAATGATCCCTCTATTTTATAGGTCAACCTAAAAATCAATAAGATCACCTTGTGAAATGGTGGGAATGCATCTGTAAATGGTAGGATCTATTTTATACACTTTAATTTACCTGTGTTTTGTAGGTTGATAATATCGCACTGTGAATCAACAAGATCACTTGGTAGAATGATATGAATGTACTATGGATCAGTGAGATCACTTTGTAGATTGGTGGGATTGAATTTTAGAATGTTGAGATTGATTTAGACCATAAATTTATAGGTGACTGTTATTTTCTCTTAATCAATTTTGTCATTTTGATAGGATGTCCCTGTGCTTTGGTGAGTTTGCCTTAATAATTAGTGATATCACCCTATCAAATGGCAATATTGTAAGACATTATTTTCTTTGTTCTATATTTTAGTGGGATCACCCTATGGAATGATAGGAATGCATTGAATAACTAGGAGATCACTTTGTGGAATGGTGAGATTGACCTAAACAATAGAACATAGACTTACAATAACAAGCTAGAAGTTTTTGATAATAATTCACACACTGATTTTAGACTTCTAACATCTTTGCAAGATTTAAGTCACTTAGTCTCCATTTAAATAAGAAAAACAAAGTAAAATTTCATGTATACCTTATGTTGGTGCCTTAAAATGAACTCTCATTAGATAAACACTCTTATGAGGTCTATTTTCATGCTTGTTTATTGAATATTGTTTATTCTCTTAGCAAAATGAGTGTTGTGTGTATGCTCTCCCCCCAGTCCCTTTAGGGAACTTGGGGAACCAAAAATGATCATTATTTCAAATAATTCCTTGTCTAAAGTCATTATTACCTTCCTCAAATCCATATAGTTTGGGTGATTCTAAAACAACCATAAAATCTTTTCACTTATCTTTGTTTTTATGCCTTTTGGCTTGTGAGTGGGAGTTCATAGCCTCCACATGGGTTATCTAGGGAAGCACTGACATAATAATTCATCTCCCAACATTATTATAACCCCAATACATGGTTGGGTATATAAATTTTGGGTGACTCACTAGGATACGTGTTTTGAGTGGTTAAAATAAGCTTCATTAGTGGTTATCGACCTCAAACTGTAGGGTCAACTCAGACATCACACTACACTAGGTAAGTAATGAAAATAGATGTTGTGAAAAGGATAATACATTTTAATAATAGGATAGTTGATGTGGATCTAATTGACATGATCATCTCTAGTGTTAACCACACTTAGGACCATCTAGATACACAAAAATTTAGTTTTAGAACAACACCACTTACTGCAGGCATACTATTGATGTAGGGCAAGTATCGTTAAGTTCCATGTCACCTTGAAAACTCTTGATAAAATATGGAGTGTAAAAACCCTAATTTTCATGCATTTTTATTTTTGAATTAAAAATTAAAATCCTCTCAAGAGAACATATATAGATAGAATTAAAATTGTATCATGTAACCTTGTTAATTTTAGGACTTTAGACATTACACTTAGAGGCGTGTTTTGTCATTTTATCCTTTATTAGCTTGGTATTTTTGAGTATAAAATTATTTGTGTAAAAACTATAATATGTTAAGAAAATAAACACTTTTTTATACAACTTTCTATTTAAACAAAGAGGTGTTATGCTGACCAAATTGAAACAACTTGTTGCCTTGTTCAAATCATTATTCAGAACATTGTGTTTATATTTTTTTAGTAGTATTATTATGATGTCCATTTGAATCTATACCATTTTCCCACATTAAAAAATCCCAAAGTTCTTAATTTTTTGTCTAAATTTTAAATCTCAACTTTTTAAGTTATAATCCACGGTGCTATTGGTTTACCTTCTGTACTTGGTTTGAGTAACTTGGGTATGATTTTATTTTTAGATTTAAGGTCATTACATAGACTCATAATAATTTTATTTTCATTATGGACTTATATTTTCTTATGTTCAATCACATTCTAAGTTCCTAAATCATTTTACATCCTATTACCATGAGGTGTCATTGTGCTGGCCATTTAGTTTTAGCTTATATTTAGGATTTATTGTGTTAATTCACATTTTGATATTCTTAGTTTGTATTGTTGTGCTCCTAATCAAAAAGACCTAATTTTATAATCGCAACTCATCATAGTTATATCTAGATTTTATGATATTGATGTATCTTTGACCTAAGTTTATTGTGCTAGCCTATATAATAAGTTACAAGGTCATATTACCATCTTATAATTTGATGATTTTTACCCACCAAAGTTGAGTAAATTTATAACCACTTTCTTCTAATTATGTGGTAGTATGCCACTTCCTTTATTATATTATCATTTTACCTTGTCATTTGTTTGAAAAAAATCCAAACACACCTTTTAAACATTTAAAAAACACATTCCATGTCTTATCAAATGGAGATAACAATCTTTCAAACATGACTCAAAGGTATACTCATAGTGGGGTCTCTTATGGCCCTAATTATGAGGAAGAGCATTTTTATGATGGATAAGATAACTCCATTTTGTTTGAAGATATCCCAATAACCATAGGGTCTGAAGAATATTATTATGAATATCAACCCTTAAAACACAAAGGTGAATCCATCCTAAGGTTGATAGAATCAAGTTTTAGGTTGCCCCCAGATTTCCCCATAGAATAATTACACACACTTGTTAGGGTAAAAGAGGAAGAACAAGAACAATCTCTCACTCATATTGTAAAATCCAAAATTGTTTCTTATATCAAAGGAAAGGAAACACTCATAGAGTATATACCCAATATTCAAGATCTTGCTACCAATATCAAGAAAATTAGTCAAAAATACACAAAATAGCTTATCATAGACTTAAAAGACTCTTTGGCTACAACTTTGATCAATAACAAGGTTTCTAAAGATCAAAAAATGTGATAGATCAAATGAAACATACCTTATTGATCCTACATCTATGATATATACTATCACTTCATCTTAACATAACAAACCTATGTATTCTTCACAACATGTTTCACCAGATATAGAACATAGATTCTTCAATCACCAAGAGGCTATTATCCCTTTATAGAACTAAGGGATAAAAAAATCAACACATATTGGGGGAATTATTCAAAACACTTTGTAAAGTTCCTCCCAAGCAACATTTCCTTTAGTGAATCAATGTAGACTGCTCAAAACCATCAGTATACTTTTAGTTCACAGTGGTAGATTCCAATAAATGTCCATCAAATGCTTAAGAATCAATGACCAACCTACTTGACTCAAGGTGTAAATATAAAAAAAGTCATTTATCATAGGGTTTATATCCCTAAAAAAATACATGGGTACATACCACCCCAAAAAAATTATATTCCATGTACAAATACACCAAACATATAGGAATCAAATTCGATGAAAGAAATCGTGTCCAAACTAGAGGATGGAAATTGAGTCAAGAAATATAAGTTTGATGAGATATGTCCATATCCATTTGATTTAAGTCTTTTTCAATTCCCTTTTCCACCTCACTTTGAGTCATCCAAATTTGATAAATATAAAGGTAAGGGTGAATCTTGAGAAAAAATCCAAGCATTTTTCATATTATGCCATGAGGTAGCATATAAAAATGTGTATTTTCTTTGCTTGTTTCCATGCAGTTTGGTGGGACAAGCTTTAGACTAGCTCCTCAAATTACCTAAAGGATAGGTGGTAGATTGGAATGATTTATTTAAAAAAATTGTAAACCATTTTTATTGTAACATTAAACATGATTTGACTATGGTCAACTTGTGCAAATCTAAATAATGAGATGGGGAAAGCTTTACAACATATCTATAATGATGAATAGCATTAGCTAGATGCTTTTAACATTATTTTTATGTTAAACATTTGGCTAATATTTTTGCATAGAAGTTACACCTTGAGGTAGCTCATAATCTAATACTTTCTTGTGAAAACACATTCAAGGAAATCATAGACAAGGGTGTGTAGATTGAGAAGGCACTCATAACTAAAGGCCTTGTCAAGATTTATTTATAGGGTCAAATGTCTAATCATACCCAATCAACTATTCATGTTTTTGATACAAAAAAGCCTAAAGGGTTTACTAAAAACAAGAACATGGTGGGAAAGAGAGTGACATAATATATACATGTACAAATTGTGTAGGCTCCACTAGCTCAAAATGTGTAATGAGCTCCACCTAATCCATCAACTAATTTGAAAAGGGCTCCTCCATGAATATAATATAAAAAATATAGAATATTCAACAGACTAGGAGAGCCTATAGGAGTCATGTTCTAAAAATTTTTAGCAGCTAATCTAATTGTGTGGCCTATACCAAGGTCATTCCTTAAGGATCAACCCAAACCCAATTGGTATCGAGAAAATGAGTTTTACAACTTCCATCATGTTATTGGCCATAACATTTATTGATGTATTCAATTAAGACATCTCATTGAATATTTGATAAAAATTAGTGAAAGTGAAGTAAAACATGTAGCATAAAATTATAAAGATATGGTTATATAAAAACACTTGTTTCCTACACATAATCAACAACCAATAATAAATAATCAAAATCAATGGAAAAACCAAGATTATAATACCCATGCTAATAGCCTTGGTTACAACAGCATGCCATATGATTACACTAGAATTATGGGATGTATTTTTTCAAATCACATTACCACATCACCATCATAGCTCAAGAATCATCTCATTCTTTTTGAATTACTAAACACCCAAATAGAATTTCAACACACTCTTCTTCAAGTAATACCATGTCATGTTCAAGAAATTTCATTACACCTCAATTTCTATAGATTACTATCTCTATACCCCCTTCTTCTAATTATAATGACTACTTGTTGACTCAAAATTACATAAACAAAACTAGGCACTCACAAGTCACCATCTGACCCTTTTCCTTCTTCTAAATATAATGGCTCCTTGTCGATTTAAAATTGTATAATCATAACTAGTTAATCATGATTCACTCTTTGAGGCCCCTTACCCTCTTCCAATACTAGACCCAACATAAACAATGGGTCTTCAGATCCAAAATTAAACATTACACCAGTCAAGGCTAAACCCTCTCGTGCTTCCATTGAAAATCCATATAGTATCTTGGACTAACTTAGTAAACCCCTTACACAAATTTATATCTTAGATCTTTTGCATACATCATAAGTCTATAGTACTATTTTGAATGATTTACTTCAATAGTCCATTGTTCCCTATAAAATTAAGCCTAAATAATTCCAAATACTTGTAGGTAATTTGTCTCCTTTTTGAAAAGTTGCATTCAATCAGAGAGATATGTCTTCTCTTGGTCCTAGACATAATAACCCTTTGTATATTGAGGTCATCATTAAAAATCATAAGATCAAGTGGGTTCTTATAGATAATGGTTCAAGACTAAATATAGTGTCACTCAATTTGGTACAACTATTAGGTTACACTACCAAATATATCCAACCTAAAACAATCATGATCAAGGCATAAGATAATGTTAAAAGGGAATCTTCTAGAACTATCTATTTATATATCATTGTTGGGTCTATTTCCCATCATACTTTATTCCATATTGTGGATATTGAATTACATTATAACATAATTCTTGGTCATCCTTAGATCCATAAAATAGAGGCCATCCCATCCACTTTACACTAATGCATCAAGTTCCCCCATGATGGGATTGAAGTCACCATTCCTATAGATCTACATCCCTTTCAATATTGTAAACACGTAGAGGCTTAATTTCATAATTATAAATATTTACCTAGTTCTAAATTCATCATGAAAAAGAAAAAAAAATTAGTTTCTCTACCACCCAAATCCAATTATATCAACCCAAGTGACATTTCTTCCACTTTGACTGATCAATTTACCGCAATACTTTCACAACAAGTCACTATTGAAGATACAAGCATCTCCATGTATCATCTAAAATATACCTTCTAGATTAATAAGTTGCCTAAGTATCCTAAGTATTTTGATAAACCCAAACCTTCTCAAAGCCCTTATAGGCCCAACATGACTTAGAAAAATAAGAAAGATACATAAAAACCACTAATGGTATTCTTACCTTCTACTTCACCAAATCAGGATCAGGAAGCTTTTATTGAAGGAGACTAATTATATTCTGATGACATTGCTGATTATTTCTAGAATCATAAGTATCCTATCCATAATTATATTATAGACAACTTTGATTATATAGGTAAAGGCCTTGGGCCATTAGAGCAAGGTATCATGTAACCATTATCAACTGGTAAGCCTAACATGAGTCAAAGTCTTAGATTTATACCACATGGGGTTGATGTCATGTATTTTAATAGTGATTCTTATGAATCAACTAGCAATGAGACTCTTAGTAGTGATGTAGCATCCCATTATAGAATTTATGATGAGCTTATTGACATGGACCTATTTGATTCAAACTCCATTATGACTATCACCACCCATTGTCCCCTTTGCCTTTGCCATCTTGACCTCATTGATTGGGACCAATAAAATTATGTCAAACCCCTTGACAAATTAGAAAATGAAGAATATATTTCTAAGTACATGGGACTTAGATATGGATTTCCAATTAGCGATCATAAGAAAGGCTTTGACTTCTCCTTGGATTTTTCTACCTACTTTAGAGAGTAGGCAAACTTTATTGGTCATGAAAAAATAAAGCATTGAAATCTTTGGGTGAAAAAACCTTTAAGGTGCTCATTGATTAGGGAAATAGTAAATAAAAAGATAATCCTTGAGTTAAAACTTTTTTCAAATACTCATGGATGGGGGAAGTTTTCTCATCTCCAAAGGATGCACATGGTCCATCAAGCCCTAACTCCATATCTAGTGCTAACATCACATCAAAACTAAAAAGAGTCTTTGAGTAGATTGATTTTGACTTCCCTAAGATGTTTATTAGTTAGACACTACTTGAGCTAGCAGAATATGATTCATCTCATTCTCTAGAGCTTTGGGAAGAATAACCAAAAGCTAAAGTGGAAGAGGAGGATCAAGATCAAATACTTCCCACTATTCTAGAGGATGGTTCTATACTCCTTGTATGAAAAACTACTGAGGTAAACTTGGGGACAAGTGATAACCCTAAAATTATTTATCTTGGATCCTCCCTTACTAATGAAGAACATGATCCAATTTTCACCATTCTAAGATACTTCATTGATATCTTTGCATGGGTTTAATTTGACATGTTGGGCTTAAACCTTGAATTGGGGTTGAGTGAAGTAAGATCCTTGATTAAGCTTCCCAATATGTGCACCATCCTATCTTCCAATTACTTGAGATCATTTGAAAGATCTCCCATTTCCTTAGACCATTTGTTCAAAGCTATGATCTTATCTTGTGTTAGTTTTCTTAAGCTATCCTGATTTGATTATATCCTAAGAATATATCCATGAGGTACAATATCTTATACCTAGTAGTATAATCGATAACCATATAAATATTGTGTTGAGGTCAACATACCCCCATTTTAAAAAAATGAGGACCCTTGTTTTAAATTTTACAAATTTGTGATTTGAATTAAAAATTCCACTTGATCTGAGTTCTTTATTTGAAGATCATCCACACCAATGGCTTGATTTACATTTTAGAATAATCTTCATTTGATTTTATTTAATATTTCTAATGGTTGTTTCATGTCGTTTCATGTTGTAGGATTAATGGAGTCCCAATTGTGTGAATAGTGCCCAGTGTTTTATGTCTCAATGCTAATTTGACCCTTTATTTTAATTAAGGCTTGGCCTTTTAATCAATTAATTTAAACTATGTTTAAATCATGTAAAAAACTTAGTCTAATATGTTTTATCCTAGGTCTTTTGAAATAGATTCAAATTTACGTGGGAGCAAATTTGCATGGAAACATTTTATTATGTCTTAGGCTTAGTTTAAATATTATACTAAAGTTCTAATCGTGTTTATCAACATGACTAAAACTTTCGTCTAAAATTTTATGCTAAGTCTTTTATATATCGAAACCCCACCTAGTCTATTTTATTGTCTACAAGGACTAATTAAATGCTAGAGCATTTTTATTATGTCTTAAAACTTAGTTTAAATTTTATCCTAAAGTTCTAATTATGTTTATTAACATGACCAAAAATTTAGTCTAAAAATTTATCCTAAGTTTCTTTATGTTCTTGAGCCCTTAGTTTATTTTCACTACCTATAGGAATGAATTAATGCAAAGACACCAAGTGTTAAGATATCAGGAGCTCAAGTCAAAGATAAATGGTACATGGGTGCCTGCCTGAGTCAAATTACCAAAGCTCTTGACATGAAATGTGAGAGTGAGAAGTGTCATGATCTCAGATACAAATTAAACATCTAACCATAAGCAAAGAGTCAATAAGTCAAGGATTTTGAGGAGAAATGTGAGAGTGACAAGTGTCATGAGATCATTTAACCTATTTTCAAGGTGACAAAGATCAACAACATGATTTTGATCATCCATCCAGTCGATCAATGGTGTGAATAAAGGTATAATTTTCAAAGACCCCAAAAGGAATGTGTTAGTGACACATGTCACAATTGTGATGAATTGAATAAAGATTTACCAATCATGTTTAATCTCCTAGATCAATATCAATGGCAAATAAAGAGTCACCAATTCAAAGGGCCTAGATGGCATGAGAAGCTTTCATGTGGCACAAGAGCATTCCATCAAGTTTATAAAATACATAGAGAGCTTGTGGAGCTACCAAGTGGAAAAATCTCATGAGCTTGAAAATAAATCAATGGCCCACAGTGAAGCCAAAGCTAGGAGGATTCGTAAAAGATCAATGGTGTGAATGTAATTAATCCTTGGGATTGCACATGAAAGTGAGACATGTCTAGAAGTGATAAATAATCACATTTAAAAAAAATAATGAATAGTGTGAAATGGAAATGACACATAAGAAAAATACATCATATTTGAAGATTTTGTGGACCCATACACATGAAAGGTATAAATATGAAATCCAAATGTGATCTAAGGCATGAAAACTCATAGTTCAAACTTGATTTCCACCATTAAAGCTCTCTATAAACCACCAAAAAACCATAGAGTTTACATATTGACCCAAGTGTCTCTATTTTCACTATAAGTGAGCTAGAGAAGGTTGAATTATTATCTAAAATTGAATAACTCGATTAGGATTATAGAAATGGTGGCACATAATCATGTTTCAAAAGAAGATGTTGAGCTATATTTGATAACTGATTCTAAAGGTCATGTGTTCAAGGACATCGAGTTCATTGCTAATGCCTTAAACATAGGGGATAATAATTGGTCAATATTATTCTAAAGAATTGAGAACCAACCAGTTATCACTAGGGGAGAAGAGAAGAATATCTCAACAAAGAGGCTATACGAAGACATTGTAACAATCTAGATGACTAGTCTACATTATGCAACTACAAAACTAGAGGTACTCCACTGCATTTATGTTCTTTCTCCAATTTTTGAGGAAGTTAAAATATACAAGGGAATGTTGATTAATGAACATAATCATAAGAAATTGGCTTACATTTTTGCTATTTCATTTTAGTCCTATTATAAATTTACCAAACCCCAAATTGACCTAGCCTCTATCAACTCCTAGGCTAAAGAACATAATTTGATGGACACCTTAACCATTTGGTTAGAATTTGTTAACCAAGTCTTTTTACACCTTAATAAAATCATTCTTGTCAGTCAATTTAGACCTAGATTTAGGATGATAATGACAATGTTTAATAATTTTTGTGGGTTTGCAACCACAACATATGTAGATCTAATATGGGTGTCCATAGTTTACTTCATTATTAAAAAGGTAATTGTTCCTCCATTAGGTGAGATACTTAGCATCTCCTTGAGTAGATAAATCTCTACAATCAAGCATAAGAAGAAGAAAGAGTTTTACATGATGTCTTACCTCTTAAATGCTCTTTTTGCAACCATCAAAATTTCCAATCAAAGGGAATGGTCCCCAAATGGAACCCAGACTATTTCATAGTATTATTCTAAGTTGTACACATACAATTATAGGGATCACATTTAGTTCATATGTGATTATGTCCACCCTACATTGAGTTAAGTAATAACTATTATTCCTATGGATAGATTTATCCCTCTAATCAATAAATATATTAAATCAATAGGGGATATATAATTATATCTAGAATGTATTATTACAATGATTGAGTAGACTCAAAATTATCCTCTTAAGTTGCCATTCCATGTCCCTAATAAGTTAGCTAAGCAAGAGGTTACATACTAGCTATTTTATAGCATATATGGTTTGTGTAAGACCAAATGCAAGGCACTCCTTCATAGCTTCCCAATGATAATTGGCATGACTACATTTAGGTAGTGGGACCACATTGAGGTAGCATCAAATCATGGATCATATTTCGACTTGCAGATAGATGAAGTTAGACAGTGGGACTAATATGGAAGGGTTAAATAGCATTTTAAAATCAAAGGCATTATGAATGTCCCCTATGAGTATGATCCCAATGTATTTGATCCTATTTACACCAGGGCATCCTCTTATTTTGAAGTCACTAGGAGATTAAAGGAGCACAATATTATACCTGAGTCTCGACTATCTAGGGACACAAAGATGGAGGATATGTGGTAATTGGGCCCAAGGAAGTACTATTTGATTAGTGGTGAATCTTCTAGACTTCCATAATCTAATACACAAGTAGAGACATAGATGGAGCATAGGCTGGAAGAGAAAAGGCCAAATGAAGTAGCTTTTAAATAATCAAATCCATAACCTTCCAAAGTGATATAACATTAATTACATCTAAAAGAGGTTCATATGATATCCATAGATCTTAAAGAGTCTATTGAGGATGTGTTAAATATTCTATCAATGACATATACAGAAGAAGAAGAAGAAACAAATGTTGAAGAGGCTAAGGAAGAGAAAGAGAAAGAAGTGGAATTAGACTTGGTGGTTATTACTCTTCCAAAAAGGAAGGCTAAGTTGGCCATTGTTCCAAAAGTAAAAAGACCCAAAGTGAATATCACTACTCCTTTGAGTGAAGTCAATTTATTTAGTGAAGAGAACTTATTGTATGGACCACCAATTCTAGAATGCTTCATTTATGAACCAACATTGGAGAGAGTTCCTAATATGCACCATCCTTGAGATATGGTAAAGGATACCAGCATCCCTCTCAAGAAAGAATTGAAACCATGGATTGTTGATCTACAGGAATATGAAGCAATAAAACTAGCCACACCAAGTGATTCAGTAGCTTCATCACAAATGGAGGTCCCAATCCCACAAGTGATCCAATCTTCAATTAGATTCTAGTTTGATATAGAGACTATTAGTTTGAAAAGGGTGATTGAGAAGAAGGTCATCCAAGGAGGTGAAGAGATGACATATCGAAAAGTGGAGTTATTGACTAGTTTGAACCAGAAGGAAAGGAAAAGCCCAGGAATAATTGACAAAATCAAAATCAAATATGAGTGGTTATGTATCTATAATAAGGGGTTATGCAAGTTGATTTTTAATAACCTATCCCTTGATAGAATTTTTGTTTGGGTAATCAACATAAAATTTACTTAATAGCATGACCCATTTAGCTAAAAGCTAATTCATTTGTCCTTTTATCTATCATGGATATATTGATAGATAAGATTAGAGCTTTGAACAAATAGTCCAAGGAAATATGAGATATTTCAAATAATCTCAAGCAATTGGAAGATAGGATGGTGCACATATTTGGAATCTTGATCAAGGTTCATACTTCACTCATACCCAGTGTCTTGATCACTAATGAGGATTTCAAACATAGAGCTACTTAGTTCATATAGGAGGTAGGGAATCAAAGCCAAGGTAAAATAGGGGTAGATAATAAAAGGATCATCGACATGATTTTATCAACTAGAGAAAAGATTAGAGATACAAATATCATTAGAGAAGATTTAAACATGGTTAAAAAATATCTCAAAGTATTGATAGATCAATAAAGGGAGATTTTCATGGAGCCCATTGTTAACCTTAGGTTGATCAATGAGCAAAACTACAAAATCAAGATCCTATAGTAGAGAGAAAGGACTGTATCAACAAAGGAGCCTCAATGTCAAATTTGTTGAATTAAGAATATTCTCTTATATAATAACATGTATATTTTTAAAAAGGAATATTATTTTGTAAAAGCATGTGCAAATTTGTAAAAGTGCATTGCTTATAGGTCAGTCCATTTAGAAAGTGTCTTTTCTAAAATGTTGTAGATGGATAATTGTCCTAGACACTTGTACCATTGTCATTTGACATGATTGACTAACATACCTCCTTAATATTATATATAATGGGTATTATCATTTGTAATGAGGAGGTAGTTTTTGAGAAAAAAAATTGTGGAAACTTTGACCAATTAATACAACCAAAGAATTATAAAAATATTGTCCAGTATTTGTTTGTGTGTTTGCTATTATGGTTGTTATCTCAATTGTTTATTTAGATGTTTAGATTTGAATGGTTTTCATTGATTATTGATGTGAATATATGAATATAGAGTCATCAATTCATTTTTATGCTAGGTTGATTGAAATATCTTAGTTTCATTTCATTTTCCATGCTTTCCTTATAGATGTGCTAATGTATTTTTCCTATGGAAGTAAATCTCTAAAATGAGCTTGATTTCTTATTTGCATTATTTCACCTTTCCTTAGAAATTTGTGTGATATATGGTAGGACATGTGCCTATTAAATTTCATGTCATATATTGGTTTAAATTCATGTTTTTATTAAATCTAAACTTTGTCACAATGTCTAGACTCAAAATAAGAATACCTTCTTTTTGCCTTACCCTCCCTTTTTCTCATTTTTTGATCAATTCACTATAGTTTAGATTTCATTGTAAATATACATTCTATATTAGACTTATATCTTAGGTTTTGATCATAATTCACTATAATCAATATAGATTACTTTGTATTTCACAATCTAGCTTTTAGACGAAGGTTGCTCCCAACAACTAGTTATATCATCATTTTATGAAATAGTTAATTGATTTGTCACTATTCCACTAAAGATATCAAGAATATGACAACTAGCTACTCATAAAATGGATTATTTGAGTCCAAAAATGATAAGATTATTTATTATCACTATGTAAATCTTGTGATACACTTTAAGGCATCAACAAGCATGATTTCATTGGTGATAAAAGGAGGGCGTAAGCTAAATATTTGTGAATTTGAAGTCTATTGGCTAATTTTGGTAAAATTTGTTCAAATATTAGTGAATCATTTATATATTTGTGTTACTTTTGGCTCAATTATGTAAATATCATTGATATTCATGGTTACAGACTTGTCTTTGGGCTTATTTAGCCAAAGATAGCTATTCTTTGAAGATTTATGAAAGTTTGTTGCAAAGGTAGTTTAAAATTTGTGAAATTTACGTGTTTTAGGTGAGTGGTATAAATTTTGTTGAAATATTGATTTACCCTTTATAAATTTAGGTTTATTTTAGATTATAAGTGTAAATAGTACTCATAGTCACAATATTGGATACATATTTGAGCTAATTCAGTTAAATATAGTCATCCTATGCTATTATTTGTATGAATTTATGCAAAATTTGCTTAATGTGTAAATTTGATCATTGTTATTTGATAAGGTTTACACATCATATTTTAAACAACATTCAAAGCTGACAAGCTAGAACTACCAATGATAAGGACTAGGTCATGTTCAAAGACAAGAGTACCTCTTATTTCATTAAAAGTTCATAGGAGAGCAAGATCAAATAAAGGTAAGCGTAGGACTCAAAATTCCAACCTACCTCACATATACATGATACTCCTATGTTGAACCCTTATCAAGGTATGCCCTTGTTAGGAGTCTCTTCTATCAATGTACCAGGTATAGTGCATGGTGTACCTCAAAATATTGAGAAGTATTTGCCTTTTTTTAGTCCTTCTAGTGTTGTAACTATTGAATAACATATTAAGAGATTCAAGGCTGATTTAAGACTTTTAAACATTGTTCATGAAGATGTTACATGTAGATTTTTTCCATTTACATTTAGAGATACATACTATCAATGGTTCCTTAACCTTCTTGAGAACTACATTGTCAGTTGGAAAAATTTTAATGATTATTTCATGGATCAATTTGGCAAGATCATCAGTCCATGTGTCCTTTATCAATAATTCACCACTATCAAGGGAGATGAAAATTAGACCATAAGAGATTTTAATGATCGATTCCATAAGATTTTTAGTAGAACCACAACTCATTATAAACCTAATGTAGCTTTAGCTTTAGAGATCTATAAATATGTTGTAGATCCCATAACCTCTATGTTTCTTAAAAGATCTAAAATTTTGATTAACACATTAGCCTTGGCTCATGCTAAATCTATGATAATCAATGACCAAATGTAAACCCATGCTCAAATAACATATGTTATCCCAAATGTTAATCTAAATCTACCTATGCTAAATGTTGTTCCTAATGCCAATGAAAATAGACCTACTTTAAATCAAACCCTAGTCTTGAATGAATTACCCTTGAGTCATGCTCATCCTGGTCAAAACCTAGGATTCTTGAACAACACTTAAGGTGGGTCTCACCCACAAAATCAAAGATATTTGGTGCAAAATATTGGTACTAGTACTCAAGTTCATAATTTTGAGGCACCTAAAATTAAGAATGACTCTATACTCAAAATGGTTCAAAATCTAAGCTCTGATTTCCTTCAATTACAAAAGCAAGTAGGCAATACTAGGGAGAATTATAACTTAAATTAATATTATCAAAGGTTTAACAGACCTTCAAATAGGTTTTAAAAAACTATAACAATAGCAATAACAATGAGTCATCTATTAATAAAAACATGCCTAAAATAAACATGTGATGTAGCTTTAGCATATTATTTTAGAGTTCATAGCACTTCAAAGCTTGGTGAACTAGATTACATTGAATTTTTTAATGATTTTGAAGCTTTTCAAGAAGAATTAGATACTTCTGAAGTTGAACCTAACAAGGATAATATGATAATTACATCTGGTTCTTAAAAGTCATCTAAAAGTGCTAATACAAATCTCATGGTGGAGGCATTTGATTTTCCATTCCAAGATGATAATGAGACAAAAGACACTCTTGAAGAGATTCATGATTTTCATAAATATCTAAAGAAGACTTATCCTCTAAGGAATTGAGATCAGAAGCAACCCTTGACTAGTTTAACTACACCAAATGTCCTTGACACTCCTCTTAATCCTACAACAAACAACAATCCTGAACCTCTAAAGGAAAGTACTTCTAGAAAAAATGTTGATGCATCTAGTTCTTCTAATAAAGGTGGATATAATATAGTTGAGGACATGAAAAATATTAAATCTAACATCACTTTACATGAATTGACTCAAATTACTAAGCAAAGAGATTTGTTGTTAGAATATTTAGGAAAGAAGAATAGTAAATCAAAAAAGAATACAAATGCTAATGTTGTAATGAACAAGAACAAATTAGATGTTCCACATTTATTACTAAAAATTAGGTTTTTTGGTAAAAACTTGCATAATTTTTTGTTAGATTCAGGTGCTTCTTCTAATATCATACCAGCAGGTATTTTTGAGAAACTTGGTTTAACTATAATTAAGTATGACAAAGTATTTTCTTAATTAGACAATCAAGAGTTAAATTAATTGGAGAATTATTGAAATTTCATAGGTAGCTTGATTTTGAGCCAAGGATCACACAATTCATAGGCATTCAAGTGGTGCACATTCTAGATTTTTATAGAATGTTATTGAACAGAGATTAGACAAAGACCTTGAATGGTTACATGTCTACTAACTTTTCTCACATGTGGATGCCATGGAGAGGAGTTCCCAATCAAATTAAAATAGAGAGGGAACCCAAGATGAAACACATGATCACTAAGTACAATGCAATAAATGAAAAGGTCAACATGGTCAACTCTAATTTAGGAGTTTATACTCTTGATACTTCTAAGGTATGTGACTCTAAAATTTCTCATGTTATGAATGGATTGTGAAGGTTATATTTTGATGGTGCTAGATGTAATTTTGGTTATGGATCAAGAGTTATGTTGATCAGTCCCATTGGGAGAGAGTTTAATGCTTATTTCAAACTTTAGTTTCCATGCACTAATAATTTGGCTAAGTATGAAGCACTAATTATAGGATTGTAATTTGCCATCAAACATAAGGTAAAATAACTTCTAGTTTATGGTAATTTAGAATTAGTAGTTAATAAATTTAGAAGCAAATACTGATGCAAATTATCCTATCTTAAGAGATATAAGTTTAAAGTGTGGGACTTAATTGAGTACTTTGATGCTTTTAACATGTCTTCCATTCCTAGAGAAGAGAACAAGTTTATTGATGAGCTAGCCTCAACTATAGCCAATCTTATTCCAAGTCAAAGTTCTAAGTTAGAAAACCTTACCATTGAATTGATTCCATGTCCATCAATTCCTAATGATGTCAACCATTTGCAAGTATTTATTGATGATCAAAAAATCATAGATTTCATGAACAACACAAGAGTATTTGAGTCTTATATCATATATGAGGTCAATGAAAATGCTCTTGATCAAGACAAATATGATGACAAGATCATTCAATTGAATGACAACAAATTTCCCAAAGGCATGATTGCCTTAGAAATATTGTTTGACATAGACAAACTAGCTGAGATTGTCAAGATTCCTAAAGTGAATGGGAAAGATTACAATGTAGTTGATATTTCAAAACAAGGTCAACCCAAACAAGTGAATATTGGTATAGCTTGTACAAGCATAGTTTCTAAAAGAGCTAAATATTTTCTAAGCATAAATATGTTATAGCATGGTCCTATGAAGACTGAAAGATTTTTTATCTTAGAGTCATAACCCATATCATTACTTTAAAAGAAGAATGTAAACCTTTTAGGTAGAAACAAAAACTAGTCAAACCTATTCTAGAACCATTGATATACAAAGAGTTCAAGAAGATATTGGATGCAAAAATAGTTTTTCCCATTAGACATTCTACCTAGTTTGCCAATCTGGTGCCAGTTAGGAAGAAAAATAGAGAAATCAGATTATGCATAGACTTTATAAATTTGAATAGATCATCTAAAAAGGATAATTATCCTTTACCTTATCTTGACCAAGTTATTCAAATTATTATTGGTTCTACTATGATGTCTTTCTTAGATGTTTTTTTACATTATAATCAATTACTTGTAAACAAGGAGGACATAATGAAGACTACATTCACCACCAAGTGGGGTACTTTTGCCTACAAGAGAATGCCTTTTAGACTTATTAATACAATAGTATAATTTTAAATAGATATGGACCATGCTTTCCAAGGTCTTATAGGTAAGTGAATTATTATATACATGGATGATTTGATAGTATTTTCTAAAAATAGGGAAGATCATATTATGTACTTGCAACAATAATTTGAACATTGTAGAAGGTATAGAATTTTCTTCAATCCAAAGAAAAGTTTTTTTATGTTACAAAAGGGAAATTACTAGAACATGTTATAACCAAGAATGGGATTTTTATATATCTTTATAGAGTTAATTCCATGTCCAAGATAAACCCCCCTAACAGTAGAAAAGAATTAAAATCTTTCTTTGGGAAAATCAACTTTATGAGAAAGTTCAATTCTAGTTTGCAAAGATTGTGAAGCTATTAAATTACATGTTGAATAAGTATTTCAAGATCACATAGAGTGAGGATAGAAGAAAATCCTTCAATGAAATTAAATAAATAATTAGACAAGCATCGGTGTTGATAAGTCTTGATTTCACAAAAGATTTCTATCTTTATTATTTTACTTTTAATCATACTATAGCCACTATTGTAACTCAAAAAATAGATAAATGTGACCATCCTATTACATTCATGAGCACTAATTTTAAAAATTATGAGTTAAATTATTCTCGTATTGACAAACAAGCATTTGTTTTAGTTAAGGCAGTTAAGAAGTTTAGACACTATATTCTTAAGAATAAAGTGCATACAATATTGCCAGATCCTCCCACTAAGATTATGTTAATTCAATGTGAATTGGGGGAGAGAAGAGATAATTGGATGTCTATACTTCAAGAGTATTTTCTTGAGATGAAAATGACCAAGGTGGTAATATGTTAAGGATTGATTCAGTTAATTTCTAATACTAATCCAAAGCTAAGTGTCATGTAGGTTGATTAGCAAAATTTCTATCTAGATGATTGGTATGATCTAATTGTTCATTTTATAATTAATAGTTATTGTCCTGTAGGAATGAGTAGAGATAAAATAAGAGCTTTAAGGATCAAGGGAGCACATTTATTAATCAAAGATGGAGTAATTCATAGGAATAATTATGAATGTATATACTTAAGGTGTGTTTCAAAAGGAGAAGCAGTTGAGATATTGAGTACTTTTCATGAAAATCTTAGAAGTAGACAACCCTATGAAAATACAATGGCTCATAATATCCTAGGTGTAGGGTACTGTTGGCACACAATCTTCAAGAATGCTCACAAACATGTTAGAGAGTATCATCGATGACAGATTTTCAACACTAAGGAACTAAAAGCAGTCATGCCATTGAATCCAATCTTGATTGAAAAACCTTTCGCTCAATTGGGATTAGACTTTGTAGGGGTCATCAACCCCAATTATTTATATTGACACAAATATGTTCTCAATACTACCAATTATTTCATTAGGTGGATAGAAGTAGTGGAAATAAAATAATGTACAACTGAATATGTATTCAATTTCTTGGAAGAGAACATTTGCACAAGATTTAGCACACCAGTTACATTAATTTATGATAATAGATCTACATTTATATTTATTGAGATGATTGAGTGGTCCTATGATAACAACATTGTTCTCAAGTTTTCATCAAACCATTACCCTCAAGGCAATGGAGTGTTAGAGTCAACTAATAAGAAATTGATGAAAGCTATTAAAAATACTATAGTTGACAAATCAAGAACAAGGTATAAGTTTCTCAAATATGCTCTTAGTATATGGTCAATAAGCTATATTTACCATTACTCTCAAATTACCAACCTATAATTTCATGTAAGAGTACATGGAAGAAGATCAATAATTTACAAATTCAAGGCTACTTGACATCATACAAATGGAAGATGCAAGAGAGGAAGCTTTTGCCAACTTTAGTAGACATCAAGCCACAGTCAAAAAATGGTTTGACAAGCATTCAAAGATTAAGGTGTTCAACTAGGGAGACCTAGTTATCCTCTAAGACAAAACATATGAACATAGATGAAAGCATGGAAATTTCACACTTTTGTGGATTGGTCCATATCATGTTGATGAGACATTGGGAGACAACACCTTCAAACTCAAAGACTTGTAAGGAGAAAAGTTCACATTGTCAACTAATGGGTAATACCTCAATCACTTTTTCTCTGCTATCCCACCATAAGTCTTCATAGAGTCATTTTTTAAGACTAGTTAGAGTTAGTGAAGGTAGGCTTTGATTTGTTTTCTTCCTATCCTTTGTTTGTACATAGTGTTTATATATATATATTTGTTTCCTTGTTTTTTTTTAAAAAAATTGTGTTACTTGTTTTTTGCTTTACTTTGTGTTTGGTTTATTTCCCTACCTTGTTCCTTGTTTTTAGTAAGTCTTTTTAGACAGTCCTCTGATAAATATTTATCTAGTTGCTCAAAAATAACTTCACCAATCAAGAATGCAAGTATGATTCTCAACATTAGTTGATCATGGGTCTTGGAATTATAAGCTTGATGTTATGATTTAGAGATATTTTTGAAAAGTAATGTCTAGGTTAATTGTTACTTAAAATCTTAAACCCTATTCTAATCTAAGTATGATTCTTATAAGAATTGCATAGGTTCAGTGAAACTTTAAATTATTGGAGCACAGTCATGTTTGCACTTAAAGAACATTATTTCCTACGATGAATTTTATGACCAGGGATGATTTTCTAAAGATAAAACATTTGACAAAAAACTTAAAACCTAGCTAATCATGGTTCCCAACCTTTATTGGAAAGCTAAACATATTTGAAAATTATAAAAACAAGAAATTTATTGAAGAATTCAAAATCTTTCTAAGAAAAGGTGATTCTATCAACATCTACTAAGGCTATGGATGCCTAAATGGCAATGGATCAAAGCATAGAGTGGAGCCAAAGGTATCTCTATTAGGGCTATAGATAAATGGCTGGAAGCAGAGCAATGCCGAAGCCTTCCCTATTATAAAATCATGATTCCTAATGGATATCTAAATATGTTAAAAGTCAATGTTAATTATTAAGGTCATGAAATCTAGAAGTTGTTCTCTAAGTCCCCTAGAAACTAGTAAGTGGAATCAAAGCACACACACAACATGACTAAGTTTTGATGTTTGATCCTAATTCTACATATGCAAGACTTGTTCTAATTATGAATTAATCTTAACAGTGGTACTTGATCAAGTGGAATAATTTGCTTAGTTACTAGTCTTAACTAAGAGTATCTAAATTCTAACATATTTATATGTTGCCCCTAGAAGTCATCATTTTTTGAGGTCATCATAGCTTCATTTTTGAAAAATGAGGACCCTTCTTTCAAAATTTTCAAATTTGTGCTTTGAATTAAAAATTCCACTTGATATGGGTTATTTATTTAAATATCATCCACACCAATGGCTTGATTGAATTTTAGCATAATATTCATTTTATTTTATCTAATATTGCTAATGGTTACTTCATGTGGTTTCATGTTGCAAGTTTAATGGAGTCCCAATTATGTGAATAGTGCACAAGGTTTTATGTCTCAATGCTAATTTCACCCTTTATTCTAATTAAGCCTTGGTATTTTAATTGATTAATATAATTTATGTTTAAATCATGTAAAACCCTTAGTCTAATATGTTTTAGCCTAAGTCTTTTGAAATAGATTGAAATTTACACATGATCAAATTTATGTGGGAACATTTTATTATCTCTTAGGCTTAGTTTAAATTTTATCCTAAAGTTCTACTCGTGTTTATTAGCATGGATAAAACCTTAGTCTAAAATTTTATGCTATGTAATTTATATATTGAAGCCCCACCTAGTCTATTTTATTGCCCATAAGGACTAATTAAATATGGGAGCATTTTTATTATGTTTTAAAACTTAGTTTAAATTTTATCCTAAAGTCTAATTGTGTTTTTTAACAAGACCAAAACCTTAGTCTAAGAATTTATCCTAAGTTTATTTATGTTCTAGAGCCCTTAGTTTATTTTCATTGCCCATAAGAATTAATTAATCTAAGGATGCCAAGTGTCAAGATCTCAGGGGGCTCAAGTCAAATATCAATGGTATGTGGGTACCTACCCAAGTCCAAATTGCCAAATCTCTTGAGATGAAATGCGAGAGTGATAAGTGTCATGATCTCAGCATCTCAAAGATCTAATGATGAGAAAAGATTCAATAAGTCAAGGATGCTAAGGAGAAATGCAAGATTGAAAAATATCATGAGAGTGTTCAACCTCTTTTCAAGGTGATGAAAATCAACAACATGTATTTAATTGTGCATCTAGCACATCAATGGTGTCAATAAAGGTAGACTTTTCAAAGACCCTAGAACAAGTATGGTAGTGACACATGTCACAACTATGATGAATTGAATAAATATTGACTAATTTCATCTAATATTTAAGATCAAGATTGAAGATGAGTGAAGAGTAAATAATTCAAAGTGCTTAGACTGCATGAAAAGATTCCACATGGCACAAGAGCATTCCACCAAGTTTCCAAAATACACAAAGAGCCCATGGTGCTACTAAGTGGAAAAATCTTGGGAGGTTGAAAATAAATCAATGGCATGCAATGAAGCCAAAGCTATGAGGCTCCATAAAAGATCAACAATGTGAATGTAATCAAGCCTAAGGATTGTACATGAAGGTAACATGTGTCTAAAAGTAATAAATGATCACATTTAGAAAAATTGATGAATAGTGTGACATGGTGATGCCACAAGAAAAAAAATGTCATATTTGAAGATCTTGTGGACCCAGACACATGAAAGGAATAAATGTGCAATCTAAATGCTATGAACATAGGATTACAATAAGGGGATATTAGTATGGTGTTAGTGAATGAAATAAAATCCAAACAAAACACACTAATGCTAATACCTTAAGCCTATCTCAAGGGGGGAGCATGGTGAAGAATACAAATAAACAAAGCATAACAAAAATGTAAGAAACATACCTTTCTTACCTTCCTTGATATTCCAAGAGTCTTCTTTGATTGGCTTTCTTAGATTATGCTAAGAGGTCTTCATCAATGGAGTGTGGCTACCTTCATCTCTTCTTAGTACCATTTATTAGGCTTATGATGGATTTGGATCAATATTTGGTTATAACAACACTACATGAAGATGTGGCTTGAAGATATTTGGGCATGGTAACTTTGGCTTGAAAGAGATTAAAATTCAATAGGCAAGGCCTCCTATCTATAGATTTTACAAATTGATCAAAATGAACCTAAACTATCCATCTTAAGATGAAGATGTGTGGCTAAGAATCCATTCAATTTTATAGGCCAAATTCAATAAATGACCTCATAAATATTTGGTATAGAGGTATTAAAGATTCATGGGAGGCATTAATGAGGTATGAGGGCTTAATATTGATAGTTTATGCATTTATGGCCTAGGGATGTCTTCCCAAAAATGATGTCATTTGATGATGCATTTATTTAATATCAATTTCAAAAAATAAATATTTAAAAATTTCCATAGAAAATTAATTTAAGCTCTTGATCCAAATTAATTGGCCTTAAACATGATTTATCAATTTTGATGCAAATCTTGGTAATTGGTGCATAAATTAATCAAACTAGTCAAAATGTCATATTATTGGCACAAAATTTGATTGGATTGTAATTTGAAGGCGATGTTGGATGTGTTAGATCTGTTATCCCATTTAGGATGCTGCCAACATAAAATAACAAGGGCATGTGTCTCATGCATGAAATTTGGTAGGAAAGAGTAATCCAGAGCAGCCAGGTGCAAAATTATGATTTCAAATTGAAATGATCCTATCAAAGTTAGTTGTCTCATAAATTACATTACCTGATTTAGTGATACTCTCACCAAAATCAGGACTTGAATATAAAAATTTAAACTCATTTAATATGTTTTAGTCTTTTTAAGTTAAATTGTGATGTGTTTCTATAAATTAGTCACAAACCTGGTTAAAGGTCATTAATGGCCACTTTTAGATGTCTATAATTTTCCCCTATTTGGGAAGGCATTACAAGCTATAAGCACAATAACATCTTAAAGAATGAAAAGGTCCTGTATGCCTACAAATTCAATGGAAATATATGAATTGTATGATGCCCCCTCAAGGGAATGGTTGGCACAAGTAGGTTGGCAAACGATCCTTTGAAAAGAAAGAAGTGAAATGAGGGGACCAAAGAAAGGAAGATGATGGGGTGAGAACACAATGAGTTTGAAAAATATATCAAAATCACTAAGAATGCAAGTAGGATGGTGTACAATGGTTTTCCCAAAGGTGGTTACAAGAATTTTACCTTGATAATGGCAACATGGTATGATAACACAATGATTTCTCCAAATGTGGTTATAATCATTGAGAAGATGGAGTTACCCCAATTACTATAAACAAACAAGATAAAAGCATACCCCTATTTGGGAAAAAGAAAGTAATTTTGGTGACAACACAATGATTTTCCCAAAGGTGGTTATACTCATTGATAAATGTAGGTGGGACAACATATAATGATTTGCCCATAGGTGGTTTTAATCATTGGACCTCAATTATAGAAAACATGATTGATTAGTTGATGATGGAAAATATGATGATAACTTGACACATAGGGTAATGATGAATTGGAACAACCTACTAGTAGGGAGATGCTCATCTGAACTAACAAAGGTTGAAATTATTTCATTTGCATAATTACTTTGTTTGGGATATGATTGGGATTAGATTGAGATGTCAGTGTTGAGGAGATGTTGATGCCTCCATTAATAAGTAGACTTCTTGAAGCTAATTTTTGTTGTAGTACTTAACAGTAAGCCTCATGATAGATCACCATGAGGACTAGGCTAAAATATGCATAAGGACTGACTCTTAGAATCCAATACTGAATAGAGAAAAATGCACCAATGATAAAAATCATAGTGGTAATGTATTCATATAAATCATTCAAGTGTAGATGTGCAAGGAATCACCCAATAGATGTACCTAGACTAAATCAAGGTAACAGAGCTAAAATCAAACAAACAAATAAAGAAAGACTGAAAGAAATAATAGTTAGTCCTAATGTTAGTAAAAGCTACATGAATTAAACCTATATGATGAACATTATTGCAAGAAAATAGGTGACAACTTATCAAATAAACATGATGAGGGAAATTGAAGAAAATGAAAGGGGTGGTCGAGCTGTCTCCATATGCACTAGGTAAGTGGAATCTACCTACATAGTTACATGGATGTATTATCCAACAAAAGCTTCAGGTTGAATGTAGTTCTCCAAAAAAATGGGAAAAAAATGATAACTGATGAAAACAAACATGATGGATGAGATATAAGAATAGGAATGAGCTTGCAAAATGGTGAGAGCATGGGATAAAAGGCCAAAAAGGATGGGGAAACTAAATAACAAGTGATTTGTTTGTAACTTAGTAAGGGTTCCTAGAATACTTAAGGAAAATAAGTGGTCAATGTTTGTGGGTTTTCTAAACAATTTTATAATGTTTTTACAAATTTCTAAGTATCTCAACTTGATCGAGAATGATGAGACACTAAATGGTCCAAGATCATAAAATGGTGAGAGTGTTACTTAGGTTGCTTGAAAAAGGGTGAGAGTGTGGCTTTGGTTATTTTTAAAATGGTGAGAGTGTGGCTTAGGGTGACTGAGATGACCTCAACAAGTATCAAGCACTACCTACATAGTCCTAGGATAAGACCTCAAATCATAGTAGTTTAGCCTTTCAATGGAAGAATTTGACTAGTGTAGCAGTCAATTCAAACAAAATAGGAATAGTTGGTATAAAGGCATAGTATAGCATAGGAAATGGCTAGTTGGTATGTTAAGGTATGATAAACAAGTGATGCCCCTTGTTTTCCCATAGGTAGTTATAACTAGGAAATAATGGCATAGGTCAATGATACTAATTTTCCCATAGGCAGTTATAATTAGTAACAAGACCAGTGAGACACTGATTTTCCCAAGGTGGTTATAATTAGTCACACTTGGTATATATAATGGAACAAGAAATGAAGGATGTAACTACCAGATTATTGTCTTACTACAACAAAATACTACCTCTATCTGGAATGTGTGAAACAACTACTAAAACTAGATCTAAATCCTCTTATTAAATGTGGCAATGTAACAAATGGAATAGAACCAAGGTCATAAGGCTAGGTAGGGAGGGATAAATGAACTCAATTGATGGGAGGGTATGTTAAAACAAATAAACAATAGGAAAAAGTGATAGGTTGGTAGGATGATAGGATGGTAAAATGGTATAGTACAGAGAATAATATTGATAAAATGATACAAATTGAAATGGTCCTTATAGATAATATACCAAGTTAATCAAATATAGTACTACTTGAGGTGGATAATGTTCATTAGCTCATCAAGTTCATTTTTGTCTAATGTGTAAGCATGTATACTCTTGTTCCATAGTTTATCATAATAATGAAAGGACCAACCTAGTTGGGTTTGAACTTGCCTTTATGCTTCTTTTCAGCCATAGTATTCTTTTGGTTCTGTTTAAGTATAAGGCTACCCATTTCAAATTCTCTATGTTTCACATGCCAATTATAGTGGCCTCAAAGTCAATTTTGATAGGCTTGAATATTGTTCGCACATCTGTGTTTCTCATCAAGTAACTCTTGTTATTGTAGGAGAGCTATTTGATAGTCATTTTCATCTAGGACATGCTTGAAAGAGATGCATAAAGAAGGTAACTCAACCTCAATGGGAAGGATGGCCTCAGTACCATAAAAAAGTGAATATGGAGTGGATCCTATAGGTGTATAGTGATTAGTACAATATGCCCAAAGGGCACAAAATATCTAAAGGTGCCAATCAAGACTAACATCATTGACAATCTTTTTTAGAATGTTAACAGTGGTTTTACTTGAGACTTCAACCTGGCCATTGCCTTGAGGGTAATATACCATAGAAAAGTGTTGTTTGATATTATATTTAGTACAAAGCTTTTTGAAATCCTTTTTCTTAAATGATCCTCCATTATCAGATATAATGTCAGAGGGGATAACATAGCAAAAAATGAGATAGTTGAAAATGAAATTAGAAATTTACTTTCCAGTCATGTAAGTAAGGGGTATATCTTCAACCCACTTAGTGAAATATTTGGTGGTAGTAAGGATATGTTTATGGCCATTGGATGAGGTGGGATTGATCTTCCTAATGAAGTCAAGGCCCCATGTAGCAAATGGCCATGGTGTCAACATTGGTTTCATAGTTTTGGATAGGGCATGAATCACATTAGCATGTCATTGACACTTGTCACACTTCTTTACATATGCAGTTACATCTACATTCATTATCGGCCAATAATAACCAATATATAAGAGATTTTTGGATAGGACTACCCTACTAGTGTGGGATGTACATACTCCTTCATGAACTTACTTTAATACTAGTGCATATTCCATCGAGATTAAATAATGAATCATAATTCCATCAAAACTATGGTGGTAGAGGGTTGATCTGAGTAAGGTATAATGAGTGGTTTGGTGGATGAAGGATTTAGATTGCTTTCAAGATAGGTTAGGTGGCATGGTTTGGTCATTGAGATAATTATAAAGGTCTAAGTACCATATAGAGCTAGGACCAACAATATCACAAATCATCATGATGGTTGAAGGTTTATGAGCTGGTGCTAACAAATCCTTGACAAGGAACTAATACTCTTTAGCTATGTATATTTGTCAAATAAGAGATCCAATAGTGGCCATAGCATCTTTGGTTTTGTTACTTGCCCTTGGTATATGCTCAAAGTGAATGTTGGCATTATGTTGCTTGAGAGTGTTGACCATGGCCTTATATAGAATTAGCTTGTCATATTTAGTTTAAAAGTGGTCTATAACATGATTGATGATTAACTAAGAATCACCATAAACCTTGAGATGAGATATGTTCCATTATACCACTTAGTGAAGCCCTGAAACAAGTACTTCATATTTGGCCATGTTATTGGTACAAGGAAAGTTGATCCTAAATGATTTAGGGATTAGATCCTCTTGTAGTGTAATAAATAAAAGGCCTACCCTTGATCCATTTTTTATGAATGATCCATCAAAATATAGATTATAGTGTTGTTCCCCAAGATGTGTGTCAATGATGATCATTATGGATTCATCAAGAAATTAGAATGTCAATGGATCTATATTAGTAAGGGGTGCTTCAACAAACTAATTTGTAAGAAATTTCCCCTTAATGGCTTTTTGGTTGATGTACTTGATGTTAAACTCACTTAGAAGCATGATCCACTTGGTCATAAAATCTTGTAATATTATTTTAGATAGCAGATATTTGAGTGGATCTAATTTTGAAATAACCATGGTCTTATTGTTTAACATGTAATGGCATAGTTTTTGAGTTGTCAAGACCATGGATAAGTAGGCTTTTTCTATGGGTATATAATTATGTTCATGCATGACCAGTGTAAAGTTTAAATAGTACATGGCATGCTTTTTTCCATTATCATCGTGTTGAGCTAAAAGTGCCCCCAAGGCATTATCAATAGCAGGATAAGAATAATAAGAATGGATTTTCTGGCATAAGAGGCAAAAAAATAGGTGAATATGCTAGATAGTCCTTTAGCTACTAAAAAGATGTCTAGAAATGATCATCTTAGTGAAAAGTGACTCCCTTTTTTAGAATATACATAAAAATATGGCATTTTTTGACCAACCATGATATGAAGCATCGAATAAACTAGATCTTGCCTTGCAAACTATGGGTCTACTTCAAAGTAGTCAGTGGTTTCATTTTTGTTATGGCTTGGACTTTGGCTGGATTGACTTCAATGCCTTGATGAGACATAATGAATCTAAGAAATTTTCTTAATGTGACTCCAACAACACACTTTTTAGGATTAATTTTGACTTTGTACTCACATAGTCTTTCAAATATTTTGCATAGCACTATTAGGTGATCAGCCCTAGTCTTTGATTTACCAAGAATGTCATCGACATAGTCTTACATAATGTTATACATCATATCATGAAATATGATGGTCATGGATCTTTGATAAGTCACCCCTGAATTATTAAGACCAAATGACATAACCTAATAATAGAATGTTCCCCATAGAGTGGTGAACATTGTCTTATGTTGGTCTTCTAGTGTTATCCTGATTTGGTTGTAACCTAAAATCTATCCATTAATGAAAGTATTTCATAACCCATTATGGATTTGACTATCATGGAAATGTTTGGCAATGAAAAGTCATCCCTAGGGAAAACTTTGTTTATATCATGCAAATTAGTACAAATTCTGATCCCTTCTAGATTTCTGTTAACTAGTATAACACTGGAGATCCATTCTGAATAGTCGATTGATCAAATACATCCCACTTTAAAGATTTTTTATAACTCTTTCTTCACTAATATATTAATGCAAAGATGTGTCTTGTGTATCTTTTATTTTACTAGTTTTACATTAGGGTTGACCATAATATGGTGTAGAACCAATGTGAGGTCCAAACCTAACATGTTAGAATATGCCCATGTAACTATGTCAATAAATTCCCTCAAAATGGTTATAAGGAATTCACACTCCTCAGTAAGGGATATGCCTAGCTTGATCCATTTTGGGTCATCTGAGGACCTAATTTTAACCTCTATTATATCTTCTACTAGAAGCGTCAAACAATCTTCAAGGATAGTTGGAAATGATTTGAACTATCTGGCAACATTAGAGTCCTCTATTAGGACTGGCTCTTTGAGTTCCCCTAGGCATGATGAATCAAAGTCCCCAAATGGGAGGTTTGGAAATGTAACAAAAATTGTTGGAAACTATTGAATGATTTGATCAAAAGCTTATTGTTATTCAAAATTGAACTTAGACTCACAAACAAGTTTGTCATTGGTGGTCTCTTAAGCTATGTTTGAAGAAGGTTGAACACCCCTGTCTAATAGCACCTAAAATAGGTTTTCACCACTAGAATGGTTTTTTTATTTACTTTTTCCTAGTTCAGAAAGTTCCCTAAAGAGGTTTTCACTTTATGACCTCAATGTTTTAATTATTTTCTTTTGGATAAGGGTGTTCACCTGCTATCCAAAATAGGCTTCAAGATCCAACTTGATTGACAACCCTAACTTATGGTCCCCCAATAGAACATTATCTCTAAGGTCTAAAAACTCATAAAAAGCCTCATCATTTTAGAACTCATCAATAAACATATTTGATTCTTGTTGGTCCCAATATATAATCTAGGGATAATATAATGGTAGTGGGTTATGACGAGTGACTAGGATAAATAGGTTAGTCTCGACTAGGTCATCAAAAGGGCTATGATCAGACCCTGCTTCACTACCAACATCCTCATCACTATTCGATGGTGATAGAACATGATTAAGGTACATGGGGTAACCCCAAGATAGTTTAAATCCAAGTCCATAAGGCCCTTTGTATTTGGTCATGGAAATTAGCTCAAGTGTGCCTTATTGATTTTGTCTTAGGCCTTCTCCTTCATAGTCTTGATTTTTCATGATCTTATTAGGAATAGGATACTTTGCATTCTCATAACAATCAACCTACTTATCATTATACAACCATGATTGATCCTTTGAGAGGGTCCTGCTCTAGGCCATATGTTAGTATAAACATGACGGGTCCTTTACCTTTGCCTTTTTATTCCCATTTTGGATGAAGTGGCTTAGCTTGAGGTCTTCCAAAGGACTTTGGGTTCTATGGAAGGTTTGTGCTATGAAAGTTATCATGGGTTAAATAATCTCCTAGGTCATTGGATGAGATGGTATAATGATTGGATATCTAAAGAGGTGGCATGTGGGAAAGGGAATCAAGAGTATTAGGATGAATGTAGTTATCTTGTGGAAAATCAAGAAATATTACCTTTCCCTTATCTTGATTGACCATTAAATTCATGTCAAAATGATAGTTATAACTCTTGAATTTAGTCTTTAGGTGTTTTTAGTGCTCATATAGATGCAAATATATTAGTATTTAAATTTCCATCCCTAAATGGGAGAACTTGATACATTGGTGCAATGTTGATGGGACTATATAAATTTCATATAACTAAGGTCTTCTGAAAATCACATTGTATGACAAATTGAGATCTAGCACATGGTAAAGTGTATCATGGGTTAAGGGCCCAAGGATAACTAGTAAATATATGGTGCCTTGTGATTGTCATTCTATAGTATGATAGGTTTTGATGGTTATTATCTTTGATTAAAGATCTACCATCATATACTTGAGAAGCTTGATGAGCTTTAGAGACACTCTGCTTAGACCTGATCCATTGTCTATAAGGACACATTTCATTTTGTGTCATTTTATGCAAATTTCAATGTACAATGGACTATTATGTAGTGAGCCAAAGGATGACATAACACTTTGATTTAAAGTGACTTGTTAGGTTAGTGTTAGGTGTCCAACCAAAGCTTGTAATTTTTTAGGGGATATGTCACTTGAAATAGTAGATTGGCTCAAGAAGTCATTCAAAATGTTTTTGTGGATTATTGACATATGCAACAAGTTTAAAATAGAGATTTGTGTTGGCATATTTTATAGTTATTCCACAATGTCAAACTTCTTTTCTTGGTTAATGTTAAATGGCTTATTCTGAGGCTGAATGGTTGGTTAGGTGATGGGAAAGTGGTAGATGGTTCTGGGCCTAAGATGGTGGTCTTTGATCACTAAGTTGTGATTACACAATTGGGATTAAACATATGACCATGATTTCTAATAAACAATGGTGATGGTGGGGGACCAAATAGGATAAGTCTCGATTACTGGTGCACTTATGTGTGGTCATGAGGTAATGACGAGTTATTGGTATAGGGTCCAAAATTAGTAATACCTACTTGCTGGTATGTTTGTATACTATCATAAGTCAAGGAAGGATTATCATTATGAGTTAGTAGGTTGGTATTATTTTAAAAGGTCTTGATTGATTGGTATTTGGTCTTTTATTGATGGATATGGTGTTAATGTAACCTCTTATAATATGACCTATAACCCTATTGTAGGCATGCCCAACTGCATGGTAGGTTTATTGGTTATTATTGTTTTAACCTTGGTTTTATCCATTGTTTGAACATTGCTGGTTCTATTGTTGGTGATTTTGTTTGTTCTTTTAGTTTGGCCTTGATTTTTGAAACTATTGTTGTTGGTGTTGCACTATCCATTGTTGATGTTGTTTCTATTGTGGTTGGTTGTTATGTTGAGGAAAGGGGTTTTGATATATTCTAAGGGTCTGATTAGAAGTGGAAGTACCCCCATCCAATGTTATATCTATGTTTTCTAACATATTTTGAATTAAATGTTTAATTTGCATGCAATGACATAAAATATGTCTATTAACCTGATGATATTCACAAAATTCATTTTGGTGGTACCAATCAGGATAAAGGATACCCTAAGGATAATGTTTCAGTATAGGCTAACTGATCAGATTAGTGGTCATGAGATTTTAAAACATAGACTCAATAGGTTCTCCTATGTCACGAAAAACATGACGAATAGGCACTATTCTCTTTGAAGGAGGGGCTTTTAATGGCAAATGTTGTTGTATTTGTTGCATAGACCTAGGTTGTTGCACTTGTTGCATTTGCTAAAAAGGTTATGGGTTAGGAGTAATTTGCATATATTGTATGGTCTAAGCAGATGGTGTTTTCACCATTTGGACATGTCTCAAATCTGTTACTCCATTTCCAACAACATTTTTGTTGCAATTGAATTGCCTTTGTCTGTCATTATTATTAGCTTGTGTTTTTATGATGCTTGTGCTTGGACTTGATGTTGGTTTTGGCCATTTCCTAGATTGGTACCTTTATTTTTAATAGACAAGGTAAGCTTGATGATCCTTTTATTAATAAGGGCTCACTCGATCAATAAAACTTTATCAATGATCTCCTTAAAGGTAAACACACATTACAGTTCTAGATGATAGCATATCTCATTGTGAAAATTTTTACTAAATATAATGGCTAATTGTTTATCTGGTAAACTATAGGTGAATTAGCTTGCAAGGGCTCTCCATTTCTATAGATAACTTACAAAACTTTCACCAGCCTTCTACTTAGCTTGCATCAAGTTAACCAAAGAAATCTCATTTTTTAGATTGTATGAAAAGTGATGCACAAACTTATCTCAAATATCATCAAAATCAGATACTAAATTCTTGGAAAACTTCAAAAACCACTCTAAGGCTTGTCCTTATAGAATCATTAGGAACAAAAGCAAAAGGTATATATTGTTATATGCCACTAGTTGGCATGCAACAAATAACTTGGTCAAATGAGCCTTGGGGTCACCTTTCCCCTTGTATTTGTCAAATTTTGGCGGTTTGTATCCTAGAGGAAATGGTATGTACAATTATTCCATCTTAAATGGATAATAACACAAATCATCCAACTTAAACTTTTTGGTTTTTTTCCCAGCTTGGATGGCATCAATCGTATCCTTCATCTATTACAATTATTGGGCTAGGAAACTAGAGGGAATATTGGCTTAGGTAGATGGTTGAGCAGTCACAAGTGGAACACTTTTACTAGGGTATGATGAAGGTATTTTTTGGGGTATGTTGGTTTGGTTGGGGAATAGACTAAGAATACACATGTGTGGATTAGGGTTTGATTGTTGAAATTACATGTACTACGATGTGATATTTTTGTTTGGGTTAGGTAAGTAGGTGTGAGTTTGGGGATTTTTAGGTTGAGATAGAGGGATATTGATATACTATGAATGTTAGGTTTGAATAGGGACCTCTTACTAAATAGTAAAACCTTGTTATTTAGGGGGTACTTGTGAACCAAGACCCTGTCATTGAACTAGTGGCACGTTTTGCACAAAAGGCAAATGTTGCCTAATTGGTACTTGAGGAACATTAGAACCTCTATGTTATATGAATCCTTTTTTGGAAGTTGATGTTTGTTTTATATTTGGTATTTGTCATTGACCAATATTTGTATGTTGTTGATTATACATCATCTGGCTTTGAATTGGTATATTGGTCTATGAGGAAAGAGTTGTGTTCACTACTACTTGGTGAGGTGGAACATTAGTCACCCCCTATTGATGTGGTAATATATTATACCTCTAATACACTGGTATGTTAAATTGTTCTTGTTGTTGTGGAATATTACTAGTTTTTTGTTGAGTAAAATTCATCACATTTTGTTGTTGAGACATGACACTGGTCACTAGTTGACTACCTAGTCCTATTGGTTGAGTGCTTGAAGAAGTAGTTGATTAAGTATTAATTATAGAATTTGGTTGAGGTTAGGATATATAAACTCCTACTCTTTGATTTTGGGAACCACTCATGGTGTTAACTAAAGGTACACTTTTTTATGGAGTAGTTTTTTGTTTACTTACACCACTGTGGTTTGGATTGGATGTTGCCTATGTATTTTCCATTATGTTCTGCTCAATATTCTACATAGAAGCAGAAGACACTTCTTCAATGGTTGGCATATGAAACAATTTATATATCAAAGTGTTTTTTGTAAAGGGGTATACACCCTAATTTTATTGACCAATCAATTCTATTACCACTCCTATTAAAGGAAATAGATCTATGAGAGGCCTATTTGACACGGTCATCTAATTAAAATTTCATGTTAGGTTTGAGTAGGTTTGGTATACTATCTACATCTATACAAAGTGATCCTCCATGAGGTCCTTTCCTTTGACAATCATACTAAGGTCTTGATATGGCATTTAGACTAGAGATAAAGGATTTTTAGAAGAATCATGTTAACTATAAATTATGTTGTGAGGTATTCTTACTAGACTTGACAAATTGTCAAGGGGGAAGTCTACAGGAAGCTTAGCCCCTACTTATATAGATGTAACCAAATTTTCATTCTTATTTTCTCATAAGTGATGCTCAAAGAGATATGGATCATATGTAAATGGTGCAGTAACATAGTATGATTGTTGGAGAACTAGTTATTCCACTATTGGTACTAAAGCTAGATACTTGTTTGTTTGTTCTTGATCATGCTCTGAGTATGGAGGCATGTTTACCAAGTAATAAGCCAATGGGTTTTGGTTTTGTGCCCCTATTATTATAAGATGGATAAGGATCTATCTCATAAGAAATATTATCTATATAAGGGTCTTGAACCATTTATTCTTGTGCGACCACATTACTAAATCATGGATTGTACATGAAGCCACTACGAGTGTAGAAAGACATGTTGGGATCCATAGTAAATATTTCATGACAAAATGGAATATAGTTCTAATAACTCTAAAAAAATGATGTCTAAAAAGATGTTCAAACTTGGTCTAACCTAGTCAAAAGGATGGATAGGTATATCCAAAAAGATTGATTCAATGACTTGTGATAAAACAATCTAACATCAAGTATCTAATGTTACACATCTCACACAAAAAGGTCAAGTAAAAGGATCATAAATCAAAATGCTAAATTCTAGGTCAAAGAGTTTCAAATGAGTCTAATCTAAGAAAAAACAAAATTTGATAGGACTTTTGGCCAAACACGACATCAAAATCTAGGCTAAAACAAAGGTACGTGGTAGGAATTTTGGCCAAACAATGTCAAAATCTAGACTTTAAAATATGAGATATTTAATCTAACATATTTGAAACACTTCTAACAAAAACTAGGCATTTGAATCTTAGACATAAACTTGATCAATAAGTACAACGTATGAAATAAAAGGCACTTGGAGATGGTTTATTTTCTCCCAAATAATGGCACAAACTAGACTCTTTTTACCAATGAGATAGACAAAGGTGAAATACGTAACCATGTTAGACAAAGGCTCTCAAAGAAACTTGAAATGGTTTGAAACTTGGAAAAACTTTGACTCTATGTGAATAGGCATATGAAACAAATTTAAAAATAATTTGAGCAATATAACAATGCTAAAATGATCAAAAGGCGTGATAAATATTTTTTTCAAGACTCTAAGGCAAAATGGTCTAACATGGTTTTGGTAGCATAACACTACACTCCTCGACTCAAATGATACACACAAAAAAAATTTGACAAATTTCTAAGGTAAAAGTGTGATATCAAATAGACTTAAGAAAAATATGAAATAGGATGGATAGTATAAAATGTAGCCTAAGACTCAAAGCATGAGTGAAATGTAGGATGACTTGAGTCTAAAAAATAACCTTTAATTCAAATTAGGAATTGAACTCAAGTTAAAACAAGTCAAGTTCAAAGTGGTGAACCCAATTTAACACATCAACCTTTAAAACTTGGAAGAGTCTAATTTTGAATTTAAACTATTAATGGACTTTTAAAAATGTGGTAAATGGTCTAAACTCAAATGGGTAGCATAACTATGCTAAATTAGAAGATATGACATGAAGTTTATGATAAGTTTTTGAACAAAGAAATAAATTATTTTCACTTAGGCAACATAACGTCTCCTTATTCAAGAAAATGGTGGTCAATGTGTTTTAGTTATGTAACCCATTGTTAACAAATAGTTTGCACTCCAAAAAATACCAAGTAATCTAAGACAAAGACAAATTAACTAACTAATCATGTTAAGCCCTAAATTTATAAGGTATGGAAAAGTGGGGTTAACTAACTAAAAAGTTTTTAAACACTTCTAGATAGATCCCATTCACAAGACTTTCACGTCAAAATATAAGAGAAGTAACATGTCAATTAGGTCTATGACACTTGGCTTATTTTAAAAAGGTCTTGTCCTTTTTAAAACCACTACATTCATTTTTCTCTCAGTGTAGTGTGATTTCTAATGTGATCAAATGTTTTGGGCTTAGCCCTAGTGATAGGAGATGGTTTAATTGCTAAAACCATCATCCCAGTGGGGTGATCCCAATTTATATACCCCCCATAAAAATGGGTTAAGAATGATGTTTGGAGATGAAACCCTGGATCAATGCTTCTCTAAATAACTTATGGGAGGTAATGAATTCCCCCTCACAAGCCAAGATGCAATAAAATTAAAAATCCAAGTAAAATAGCTTTAAAGGTTGTTTCTAGATCATCCAATCCTTGCAAGTCTTAGAGAGAGCCTCCACAGCTTCTCTTTTATACCTTTGGACTAAGGCACTTTGAAATGAAGTTGGCACTTGTGATCCCACAAGTTCCCTATAGGGGATGGAGGGAAAGCATACATGCACAAATCCATTTATTCAATCAAAACTAACTAAAGAAATAATGAGAAAAAACTTGTAAAAAACATAAAGTGTGTTTAATTTTGAAGCATAAATGAAATGTGTGGTGATGTTATTTATCCCCTTGTATTTAAGATGTAAAAACTTATAAATAACAACTTTGAAACATTCAAGCAAACATCTATGTGTTTCCTTAAGCACCAAAATGAATGTTCCTAATCCTTTTTAAGCACTTACAAAGAGGTTTAAAAGTCTAGTTTAAATTTGGTTATATCTATTTTTCAAGTTGTCTCTACAAGGAAAAAGTTAGAGTTTTGTTTATCCTTGAAACACTTGTCCAAATAAAATAAACAACTTTGCAAAATTAGCTCTCGAGTTTCACATGGTGCAATCTCGCTACTCCATAGTGAAATCTTGCTACTCTACAAAACCATGGCTTAGACAGGAAATATCACTACTCAAGTTAGTTTAATAGAAATCATAATATCACTACTTGGGCTAATAATCCTACTACTTGGGTTGATAATCCTACAACTCAGGTTGACAATCCCACTACTCGGGTTGACAATCCCATAACTCGAGCAATATCACTACTTGCGAGTAGCGGGATTACAATATTTCTACTTGTGAGTAGTGGTATTGTAATATAGTTATGTAATCTATAGACAAAATCAAAGTTAGTCTAAAAACATAATTTAAATGCAATATCATGACTTTAAATGATAAATCCATGACTGTGTGAGTTGTGGGATTGTAGTCTAGAGGATAAAACTATGACTTCTAGAAAAACAAACTTTTACTAAAAACATTACCTTCTTTGCTTCCACACTCCAAGATCCTACATGACAATGGTTATTAGTTTGCTTTTAGGTACTATTTGACTAAACTTTTGATGTTAGGTCTCACCGAGCATGCCATTTGTGAATATAAGATTTCAATAAGGGGAGATCAGTATGGTGTTAGTGAATGAAATCAAATCTAAACAAAACACACTAATGCTAACACCTTAATCCTATCTCAAGGGGGAGCATGGTGAAGAATACAAATGAACAAAGCACAATAAAAATGTAAGAAACTTACCTTTCTTACCTTCTTTGATGCTCTAATAGTCTTATTTTATTGGCTTGATTAGATTATGCCTAAGAGGTCTTCATCAATAGAGTGTGGCTACCTTCATCTCCTCTTGGTCATAACAATACTACATCAAGATGTGGATTGAAGTTATTTGGGCATGGTAACTTTGGCTTGAAAGATCTTAAAATTCAATAGGTAAGGCCTCTTATTTATAGATTTTGTAAATTGATTAGAAAGAACCTAAACTGTCCATTTCAAGATGAGGATGTGTGGCCAAGAATCCATTCAATTTTGCAGACCTAATTCAATAAATGCCCTCACAAATATTTGGGATAGAGAGGCATTAAAAAGGTATGGGAGGCATTAATGAGGCATGGGAGGGCTTAATCCTGATATTTTGCGCATTTATGGCTTAGGGATGTCTTCCCAAGAAATGATGTCATTTGATCATGTAGTTATTCACTATCAATTTCCAAAAAGTAAAACTCAACAAGTTCTATGGAAAATTAATTTAAGCTCTTGATCTAAATTAATTATACTTAAACATGATTGATCAATTTTGGTGCAAATATTAGCAATTGGTGCACAAATTAATCAAACTAGTTAAAATGTCATATTGTTGGCTCAAAATATAACTAGATTGGAATTAGAAGGTGATGTTAGATGTGTTAGATCTATTATCCCATTTAAGATGTTACCAACACAAAATAACAAGGGCACATGTCTTGTAAAAGAAATTTGGTAGAAAAGAGTAATCTAGAGTACCTAGGTGTGAAAATGTCATTTTGATTTGAAATGATCTTATCAAATTTAGCTATCTCATAAATTTAATTGCCCCATTTAGTGATACTCTGGCCAAAATCAGCACTTGAATATAACAATTTCAACTCATTTAATGTGTTTATTTGTTTTTAAGCCCAATTGTGATGCCTTGATATAAATTAGTCAAAATACTAGTCAAAGGTCATTAATGACCACTTTTAGGTGTTTAAAAATGTGATCTAAGGCATAAAAACTTATATTTCAAACTTGATTGCCTCCATTAAAGATTTGTGTAAACCACCAAAAAATCATAGAGTGTATAGATTGCCCTAATTATCTTTGTTTTCACTACAATTGCACTGAGAGAAGGTTGAATTATTATCTATAATTAAATAATTTGATCAAGGTTATATAAATGGAAGCATATAAGCATGTTTTAAAAGAATATATTGAGCTATATTTGATAACATATGCTAAAGCTCATATATTCAAGGACACTAAGTTCATTGTTGCTACCTTGAACACAAGGGACAATAATTGGTCAAAATTATTATGAAGAATTGATAACCATCTAGCTATCATTATGGGAGAAGAGAAGAATCACTCAATGAAGAGGCTATATGATGATGTTTTAGCAATCTAGATAACTAGTCTACACTATGTAGCTATGAAACCAAAGGTAATCCACTTCATCGATGTTCTTGCTCTAATTTATAAGGAAGCTAAGATAGACAAGGGAATGTTAATTAATGAACATAATCAAAAGAAATTGGCTTATATTTATGCTATTATATCTAATTCATATTATAAAATACCTAAACCCTAAATTGACCTAGCCTATATCAACGCCTGGGTTAAAGAACACAATTTGATGGACTCTCTAGCCATTTGGTTAGAATTTGGTAACTAGGTATTTTCAGACCTTGAAAAAACCATCTCTATTAATTAGTTTAGACCTAGAATTAGGATGATAATGATAATGTTGAACAAGTTGTGTGGGTCTGAAACCAAAACACATATAGATCTAATATTGGTGCCCATGGTTTACTTCATTATTAAAAATGTAATTATTCCCCCACTAGGTGAGATAATTAGCATCTCATTAAGAAAACCAATCTATACAATCAAGCATAAGAAGAAGAAAGAGTTTTACATGATGTCTTACCTCTTAGATGATCTTTGTGCAACCATAAAGATTCCCAATCAAAGGGACTAGTCCCCAAATAGAACCTAGACTATTTCACAATATTATTCCAAGTTGCACATATACAAGTATAGGGATCATATTCAATTCATATGTGATTATGTCTACCCTGCACTGATTAAAGCTATAACTGGGATTCCCATGGATAGATTTATCCTTCTGATCAATAAATATGTTAAAGCTATGGGGGATATATTTCCATTTCTAGATTGTATCATTATAAGGATTGAGGGGACTCAAAATTCTCCTTTCAAATTACCAGTCCATGTCCCTGATAAGTTATCTAAGCAAGATGTTGCATACTAGCTGGTCTTTGCCTTTCCTTCTGGGTCAAACTAGTCAATAGCTACACTTTTTGATATGTCATCTCTTCACCTCCTTGGAAGACCTTCTCAATCACCCTTTTCAAACTGGTAGTCTATAGATCTGGGATTGAGACCTCCATTTATGATGAAGCTACTAAATCACTTAGTGTAGCTAGTTTTATTTCTTCATATTACTATAGAGAAAAAATACACAGTTTCATTTCTTTCTTTAGAGGGATGTTGATAGGCTTTACCATATCTGAAAGATGGTGCATGGTAGGAACTCTCTCTAACCTTGGTTTATAAATGAACCATTCTAGAATCATAGTCAATACAATAAGTTCTCTTCACTAAATAAATTGACTTCACTCAAAGGAGTAGTGATATTCACTTTGGGTCTTTTTGCTTTTGGAACAATGACCAACTCAGCCTTCCATTTTAGAGGAATAACAACCACCAAGTCTAATGACACATCTTTCCCTTTCTATTCCTTAATTTATTTAACGTTTGTTTCTTCTGAATCTGAATTTGTATATGTCATAGATAACATATTTACCTTTTCTAGATGTAATTCATGTTCTATTACCTTGGAAGGTTTTGGATTTGATGATCTAAAAGCTACTTCATTTGGTCTTTTCTCTTTAGGCCTATGCTCCATCTATGTCTCTACTTATGTACTAGATGATGGAAGTCTATAAGATTCACCACTAATCAAATGGTACTACCTTGGGCCCAATTACCACCTATCCTCCATCTTTATGTCCTTGGATCATCTACACTCAAGTCTAATATTGTGCTCCTTTAATCTCCTAATGACTTCAAAATAAGAGGATGTCTTGGTGTAAATAGGATCAAATACATTGGGCTCATACTCATAGGGGACATTCATAATGATTTTGATTTTAAAACTCTCTTTAACCCTTCCATATGGGTCTCACTTTCTAAGTTAATCTATCTATAGTCTAAAAGATGATCCATGCTTTGAAGCTACCCCAATGTGGTCCCACTGCCTAAAGATAAACTTGTAAATTGTCATTGGGAAGCTATGAAGGATTCCCTTTCTCTTGGTCTTGTATAGGCCATCTATGCCATGGAATAGCTAGTATAAAAAATCTTTCTCATCTAACTTATTAGGGACATGGATTGGCAACTTGAGAGGAGAATTTTGAGTCCCCTCAATCCTTATAATAGTACAATCTAGATATATCCATATATCCCCCATAGATTTAATAGATTTATTGATTATAGGGATAACTCTATCCATAAGAATACCAGTTATTACTTAACTCAGTGTAGGGTAGACACAATTACATATGAGTTGAATGTGATCACTATACTTGTAGATGTGCAACTTGGAATAATACTATGAAACAGTCTAGGTTCCATTTGGGGACCATTCCCTTTGATTGGAAAATTTTATGGTTGTACAAAGAGCATTTAAGAGGTAAGACATCATGTAAAACTCTTTCTTATTCTTATGCCCAATTGCATAGATTTGTATACTCAAGGAGATGTTAATTATCTCACCTAGTGGAGGAATAATTACTTTTTCATCAATGAAGTAAACATGGACTTGCATATCATATCTATAAATGTTATGGTTGTAGACCCACATAACTTGTTCAACATTGTCATTATCATCTTAATTCTAGGTCTAAACTAACTGATAATAATGTTTTTATTAAGGTCTAAAAAGACCTAGTTACTAAATTCTAACCAAATGGCTAGGGTCTCTATCAAATTATGTTCTTTAGCCCAAGAGTTGATAGGGGCTAGGTCAATTTTGGTTTGGGAAATTTATAATAGAACTCAAATGAAATAGCTAAAATGTAAGCCACTTTCATGTGATTATGTTCATTAATCAACATGCCCTTGTCTATCCTAGCTTCCTTTAAAATTGGAGAAAGAACATAAATGCAGTGGAGTACCTATGGTTTTGTAGTTTCATAATGTAGACTAGTCATCTGAATAGCTACAATGTCATTATATAGCCTCTTTACAGAGATATTATTCTCTTTTCCCCTAGTGATAACTAACTGGTTCTCAATTCTCTATAATAATTTTGACTAATTATTGTCTCTTATGTTCAAGGCAACAACAATGAACTCGATGTCCTTGAGCACACAACCTTTAGAATCTAGTATCAAACATATCTCAACATCTTCTTTTAAAACATTCTTATGTGTTACCATTGCTATAATCTTGATCAAGTTATTCAATTGTAAACAGTAATTCAACATTTTCTCAGCTCAATTGTAGTGAAAATAGAGATAATTTGGGAAATTTGTACATTCTATAGTGTTTTGGTGGTTTATAGAGAGTTTTAATAGTGGAAATCAAGTTTCAACTATGCATTTGTGTGCCTTAGATTGCATTTGGATTGCACATTTATAGTTTTCATGTGTCTGGGTCCACAAGATCTTTAAATATGATGTATTTTGCTTACATGGCATCACCATCTCACACTATTCATTAATTTTTTTAAATGTGACCATTTGTCACTTTTAGACATGCGTCACCTTCATGTGCAATCCTGAGGCTTGATTAAATTCACACCATTGATCTTTTATGAAGCCTCTTAGCTTTGGATTCATTGCAAACTATTGATTTATTTTCAAGCTGCCAAGATTTTTCCACATGGTAGCTCTATAGGCTCTCTGTGTGTTTTGTAAAGTCAGTGAAATGCTCTTATGCCACATGGAAGCTTCACATTCAATTTTGAACCTTTGAATTTTTTACTCTTTACTCATCATCGATCTTGATCTGGGAGATTGAACATGATTGGTCAATCTTTATTCAATTAAATCATAGTTGTGACATGTCACTACCACATTCTTTCTAGGATATTTAAAAATATTACCTTCATTTTCACCATTAATCAGCTAGATGCATGATCAAATTCATGTTGTGAATCTTCATCACCTTGCAAATAGGTTGAATGATCTCATGACACTTGTCAATCTCACATTTCTCATCAACATCCTTGATTTATTGACTCTTCACTCATTTTTAGATCTTTAAGATGTATCTGAGATTGTGACACTTCTCACTCTCACATTTCATCTCAAAATATTTGGTAATTTGACTTGGGTGGGCACCCATGTACGATTGATATTTGACTTAAGCTCCTGAGATCTTGACACTTAGTGTCTTCACATTAATTCATTCTTGTGGGTAATGAAAATAAAATAAGGTTTGGGAACATAAATAAAATTAGGATAAAGTTTTAGACTAAGGTTTTGGTTGTGTTAATAAACACAATTATAACTTTAGGATAAAATTTAAACTAACTTTTAATACATAATAAAAATGCTCTAGCATTTAATTAGTCCTTGCAGACAATAAAATAGACTAGGTGGGGTTTTAGGGTATAAAAGACTTAGCATAAAACTTTAGACTAAGGTTTTAGTCATGTTAATAAACATGATTAGAACTTTAGGATAAAATTTAAAATAAGCTTAAGACAATAAAATGTTCCCACGCAAATTTGATCTTGTGTAAATTTGAATCTATTTAAAAATACCTAGGCTAAAACATATTTAATTAATTTATTAAAATACCAAGGCTTAATTAAAATAAAGGGTCAAATTAGCATTGAGACATAAAACCTTGGGCACTATTCACATAATTGGGACTCCATTAAGTCTGCAACATGAAACCACATGAAGCAACCATTAGCAATATTAGATAAAATCAAATCAATATTATGCTAAAATGTCAATCAAGCCATTGGTGTGGATGATCTTCAAATAAATAACTCAGATCAAGTGAAATTTTCAATTTAAATCACAAATTTGCAAAATTTGAAACAAGGGTCCTCATTTTTTAAATATGGGGGTATGTTGACCTCAACACAATATTGATATGATTATCAATTATATTATTGGCTATAATATGTTATCCCTCATGGATGGATTCTCGGGATATAATAAAACCATGATAGCTTAAGAAGATTAACACAAGACTACGTTCACCATTATGTGGGTAACATTTTGTTATTAAGTCACGCCATTTGGATTGAATAATACTAGAGCCACTTATCAGTGTGTTATGACTGTTATTTTCCATGACATGATGCATGATATTTTTGATAATTATGTTGATGACATCCTAGATAAATTATAACATGTGTCAAACATATTGACATTCTACAAAGATTATTTGAGAGGCTTCATGAGTGCAAGGTCCATCTGTATCCTAGGAAGTGTGTCTTTGCTGTCACTTTGAGAAATCTATTAGGATTCATTATGTCACAAAGAGGGATTGAATTAGACCCTACTAAGGTCAAGGCCATTTTGTAAATGCCTCCACCTTCTAATCTCAAATAGATTTACAGCCTATAAGGAAAGATCCAATCTATTTGTAGGTTCATTTCATAACTAGCAAATAAGTGCCACCCATTTACACATCTCTTGAAAAAAGGGGTCACTTTTCAATGGGATGTTTAATACCAATCAACATTTGTGAATCTCAAAATGTACTTGGCTAACCTACCAATATTGAGACCATCAACACTTGGACAACCATTACTTCTCTATATTTTAGCCACCAAACATAAACTAGGATCACTCTTGGTCTAACATGATGGACATGGAATGGAACATGTAGTTTACTATTTGAGTTGCACACTTGTGGATTATCAGAATAATTATATGCCTATTGATAAGGCTTGTTTATCAATGGTGTTCACTTCCCAAAAGTTGTGACACTATATGTTGAATAATAAAACTATTGTAACTACTAGAGTGGCCCCCCTCAAATATATACTAGCCAAAACAAATTTTATAGGCCACATGGTTAAATGGGTCATGTTCTTAAGTGAATTTTATTTTGAGTACCAAAACCAAAATTCTATCAAGGAATAGGTTATTTTAGATCAACTTGCATAATCCCTTATTATAGATACACAACCACTCAAATTTGATTTTTTAGATGATTCTATTATGGAAATATAAAAAGTACTGGATGAACTTGAATAGTGAAATCTATACTTTGATGGATATTTTACATCTCATGGATTTGGGATGGCATTTTGTTGATTACACCATAGGGGGATCTAATTCTCAAGGAGTTTCATATTAATTTTCATTGTACCAAAACTATGGCCAAGTATGAAGCCTTTATTACTAGACTTCATCTTGCAGTACTATGGGATATCTAGTACTTAATGGTATATGGGGATTCTCTATTAATTATTAATAAAACCATAGATTAGAATCAAACTTGGGATAACAAGCTTGTACCTTAAAAGCACATTTTGGGTAATCTCAAGACTCACTTCAAATTCCTTCCATTTGAATAGGTACCATGGGCCAAAAATAGATCTACTGGTGTAATGGTAACAATTGGGTCTATAATATAAATTATTTGTAGTGCTAAAGAGTATCATTTTCTCATTGAAAAACTTCTAAAGCCTGCTCATGTATTTCTAGATTCAGTGAGGGTATGTAGCATTATTGGTCCCAATCCCCACCTAAATTTCCTTGGTTTCAATACATTTATAATTATTTCCATGACCAATTCTTTCCACCTAACCTTTCCAATAATCATTATAAAATTTTCCTTCATCACATAGCCCATTATACCCTCCTTTGGAACATGCTTTATCATAAATACTATTATGGAATGCTTCTTCATTGTTTATCTTCAGGAAAATCCAAGTTATTACTTAGGGAGGTTCCTGAAGGAATCTGTGGGGCTCAAACTAACAGTGTAGTCTTAGCCAAGAAACTCATGAAAACTATATACAATTGGCCCAAGATGGAAATGACTATTGTAATTATGTTAGGAAGTGTGTTATTTGTCAACAACATGGTAATTTGATACATACACCTTCCTTGCCACTCTAAATAATTACTACATCATCGCCATTATATACATGAGGCATTGATCTCATTTAGAAAATAAACCCAACCTATGCTAATGGGCACAAACATATTCTCCTTACTACTGAGAATTTTACCAAGTGGATTGAGTCTATTCCTCTTATTTACATCACTAGGAACTAGATTGCCATTTTTATCCATTACCATATCATATGTCGATATGGTATACTATCATGTATTATATCTGATAATGGTAGATCATTCGTAAACTGAGATGTTAAGGCTCTTTGTGCAAAATTAAAAATCAAGCACAAGAAATCCACATCATATAACTCGTAAGGTAATAGTCAAGCTGAGGCATCAAACAAAACCATTGTTGCAACCCTAAAGAATATTGTCAATGATGTTGGCCATAATTGACACATAAGTCATTATCCTAATTGAGATCAAGTTACCTTCACTAAAAGCATCCTTGGAGAACATTGAAGATGATGAAGATTATAAAGTTTCTAGGTTGTAAGATCTCGAGCTCCTTGATGGCAAGTGTTTGTCTACCCTAGACAACTTGAAGTCATATCAGAATAGATTGTGTAAAAGATTGAAGATGACATAGATTATAAAGTTTCTAGGTTGTAAGATCTTGATCTCCTTGATGGCAAGTATTTGTCTACCCTGGACAACTTGAAGTCATATCAAAATAGATTGCGTAGAAGCCATAAAAAATGCATTTTCCCTGAGGAGTTTGAAATTGGTGATTTGGTCCTAAAGGAGAACCAAAAGAACACTAATTATGAATGCAAGAAGGGAAATTTTCAACACAAATGGCTAGGCCCATATGTAATCATAGCAAATTATGGATCAAATTCATACTAATTGGCTACTATATATGGTAAATAACTCTTAGAACCCATGAATATTGTGCATTCGATGGTTCTATGGTTACCAACCTTTTGAACTATTATCTATAAGAGTCCTTACTTAGGGGCAACTTCTAATGAAGTCATTTCTTCCTAATATTATATTATGGTATGTCTTATCTTGAACTATTTTATTTTATCTCATTCTATCCTAGACCAATATAACATAAACAATATTCTTTTACTACTCAAGACTGTTGTAACCCTAGATTGTGTCAATGCCTAAATGTGTACCATAGGTGCCCAGAGTGTTTAGAAAACACTTCTCATTTTATAATTCAAATAATTTATCATGAGTTATAGGTTTTGATAATCCTATTATCAATTGGTAGAATAGAGGCAAAAAAAGTGGACAATTTCATAATATTTATATTAGTTTGGTGGTTGGGAGCCACCGTGGCTAAATAATAGATCTATGCAAATTATGAATCATCTATGATGAGAAAAGTGAATTATGATCAGGAACTAATCTAAGAAATAATCTAAGATGGATATTTATAATGTAAATTAAACTAAGGTGATCTATTTAAAAAAGAAGCAAAAGGAAGGGTAAGGTATAAAGAGATGTTGTTGATCTTCATTCCAAACATCATGATAAAGTTCAAATTTCTTCTAGGTATGTACTTATATCCAAAATGTGAAGTGAAATAGCTTATCCCAAATCACATCACACATCAGTGACACTTCTAAGGAAGTTATGGAAAGATGTAGATAAGAACCAGGCTCACTTTAAATATTTACCCCTGCAAGCAAACAACATTAGCCCAAATGCAAGAAGAGCAAGAAAATGAAATGAACCTAATAAATTTTAGTCAACCTAACATTGGCATAAGTTAAAAAATATGAAATCAAAGTTTCACACCAATAATCCATAAGAACCATTCAAATCTAGAAATAAGAACAAGTAAATGAGAGAAAAGCCATGATAGCAAACACATAAATAAATTCTAGATAATCTTTGTAAAATTTCTTGTATTATTTTCTCCAAGTTTACAAAATAATTTTAGATCTAAAAAATCCCCCCTATTAACAATGGACAATAATCCTTTTATAATATTAAGGAAGCATGTCGATCAGTCTTATCTAATCATAAAAGTATGAGTGTAGGGATGGTTGTCTTTTCCATAAATGTTCTATAAATACACTAGACTTTCCCCTTGGACTGATCTTATACGTAGTGTGCTTTAAAAACATCACATGCATATACAAATATAATATTCTACTTCCAAATATTATACAATCTTGGTTACAAAAAGAACATTCTTATTTCATCTAACTTGGGACATGATGAATTACTCTATAGTTGTTGTGGGATCTTCATTGTTTTCTAATGTTTCCAAATACATACATGGTCCCATCTTCAAGCTACTTGAGGATATAAGATATGTCCTCCAATTTTTATAAATCCTTTTTAAACTACTTATTAATGGACCTAGCTTGACTTATCTTTACATAGGTAATACTTCAACGCCCCTTAGGTCAATCTTTACATTCACAGGGTTTGGTTATGCTCCTTGCCCCACTAGGGCATTCCTATAGGTTGTAACAGTGATCCAATAGTAGTCATGAGCTTATACATCTTGATATTAGATCCCAACCCTTACATTACTAGGTCATTTGGGTCTCTAATTTACTCACATAGCTTTGACATGGCATTTCTATGGCATCCTCATGTCATTATGTTCATCACTATTCAAAATATGACTGTTGCCTTGTAAAATCCAAGCAACTATCTTAAAATTTACATATTTACAACTATCATTTAATGTCTATAAGAACATCTTTGATGGTCAAGTGACCATCAATTTTAAACACATGATGGGGGTTGTTCACTATGTTAAAATTGACATCCACGCGACCATCATTTGACATCTATGAGAATGTCTTTGAAATCATGTGATCATCAATTTCAAACACATTATGAGGAGTGTTTTCCAAGCATGCCACTTGTCATTTTCTAGTTCATTCTACACTCTGTGTGTTCCACATGTCCACTGCTTGGTGCTTTTATTCTCTTTATACTAGGCTTCAAGGTTGTAACACTTGGAAGTCTCATGTAACCTTTCATAATTTAATGTGATCTTGCTTTGTTTGATCAAGTGGGTATGAATCAATATGGGGCATTGATTTCCAAAAGGTGCTCAATATTTAATGTGCACTAGTCTTTGAGGTTGTGCTACTTGGTAGTCCCATAAGCCTTTTAAAATTTGCATCTTATCCATTATGTCAGTTCACACACTTTTTCCATGTGGCATCTCATGTTAATTCATAGCTTTGTTGAAAACTCTTCATTGATCTTGCTCCATTGGTCTAGATATGTATAATAAAACATGTACTATTGATCTCTAAAAGGTGATTGATGTTTAAAATGGGGTCCATTGCTTGAATTTTAAATTATTGATTTCACTCCGTTAGATTAATCTTATCTGATCAACTATGGGTTGTAGATCCTACATAGATGCACAATGCTTAATTAAGGTTTTACGAACATTTAAAACTTAGTATAAAGTTTTTATACTATGGTTTTATTTCATGTTAAATAAACATGACTTAAGACCTTAGGTTAAGAACATTTAAACTAAGTTTTGAGACATAACAAAGGGGACCTCATGAATGAAAAAGGGACCAAGGCATGAATATTATGGACTAAGGCTAGAATCATAGATAAAAGCACTATTCAAATAACAAAGACATAGCGTAAGGTCTATGGCTAAGGTTTTTATTGTATTAATAAATATGATAAACCTTAGGATAAGACTTTAGGCTAAGCTTTATAACAAAGGGGCCATGTGATTACTTGGACCAAGATAGGATTTTTAGCCTAAGGTTTGGTTGTGTTGAAAAACATGACCAATCCTTATGATAAAAATTAAACTAAGTCCATGGTATGATTAATTTGTTCCCACTAAAATTAAAATAAAAGCTCATGCCAAATTTGAATTTGAATTAAAAGGTTTAGGTAAAACATTAGGCTAATGTTTCAAAATATGAATTTAATTAAGTAATTATAGACCAATGTTAGTAAAAAATCAATTTAACATTGAATCACAAAACCCTAAGCATGTTCATTCCCAAATGGGATCCATTAAACTTGTAACTTGAAACACAAATATCTAATGTTAGCACTTTAGATACGATTAAACCAAAACCATGAAAAAATAAGTCAGCTAGACCATGGTGTAGATATCTTCAAATAAAAATAATGTGCAATCATGATAATGATAGTCTAATTAAGTGGATTTTTAATTTTAAGGTACAAATTTGTACAATTTGACATAAAGGTCCCTTATTTTCAAAAAAGGGTGTATGTTGACCTCAACCAATGGCAACTTCTGGGAGAAACATAGCAATATGTTAGAATTTAGAGATTTTGATTTAGACTAATAATTAAGCTATTGATTCCTTTTAATCAATCACCATTATTAAAATTAGTCCATGGTTAGAAAAAATCTTTCAGATGCAGAATTAAGATCAAACATCAAAACCTCAGTCATGTTGTGTGTGTGCTTTGATTCCACTTACTGATTACCAAAGGATTTAGAGAACAACTTCCAGGTTCATGAATTTAATCATTAACATTGAATTTTATCATGTCTAAATATTTATTAAGAACCATGCTTTAGCTCGAAGAAATCTTGGGCATTGTTCTACTACCAACTAGGTGTTTATAGCCCTAATAGAGATGCCTTTGGATCCACTCAAGACCTTGCTCCACTACCATCTAGGCATCTATATCCATGGTAGAGATTAATAGAATCACCTTTGCTTAGAAAGCTTTTTAAATTTTACAATAAGGATCTTATTTTTATATATTTTAGGTCATTTTAACTTTCTAGAAAAGGTTGAGAATTAAATTAGCCAGGTTTAGGGATTTGGTCAAGTGTTTGATTTTCAGACAATCATCCTTGGTTGTAAACCTAGTCCCATGCAATTAATTTCTTTTTAAGTGCAAGCATGACTGTGCTTCAATAATTTAATATTTCTTCCTACATGTACAATCCTTCTTAAAACTAATCTTAGATTATAACAATGTTTAAAATCTCAAGGAACAATTAACTTATCCATCAGTCTTTCTTAGCTTCTCTAAACTACAACATCAAGATCATATTTCAACAATCCATGATCAAACAATGTTGAGAAGTCGTACCTGCATTTTTGAACTATGAAGTTTCTTGAGCAACTAGATAAAACTTCAGCTGAGAATTGTCTGAAAGGACTTATTAAAAGCAAGGAACAAAGCAAGAGGAAGCAAAAAAATATGTATAACCATTATTTACAAACAAGGGATAGGAAAGAAAGAAATGGGAAAGAAACTAATCTAAATACCTACACTAACTTCACAAAATACATACCTTAAGGATCAAATGGAAATATATTTAGTTTAATACATAACCTTAAAACATGAATGTTTTTTAATGGCATCTTCTTGCTCATAGTCGTATTTGTATGTTCATGACTTATGTGTGTTGTATCTTAACTTCTCACCTCAATTCTTTGGTACATGGATTGAAGAAATAGGTCCAAAACCCAATCATCTTCCTCCCAAATTCTTTTAATTTATAGCAAGAGTGTTAGTTCTACTTTGCCCATAGATAGATAGTGGCTTATATCAACTTCACCCAATAATGGTAGTTTAGATAGCATCCTTAGGCTAATGTCTTCATTAGGTTATTTTTGAGGTATAAATCGACTACCAATATTTGTACAAAAATCTTCCAAGTCATCCTAAAAGGCATATTCATCATGATCAACAAAAAGGATATAAGATTGATTTGGAATCTTACTTTATGAAACATTTTAATCACATATTTATGACCTTTTGATGGATTCATATGAAGGTTCTTGATCTATTTCATTATCTTCATCTTCATCTTCTTTGTCTACAAGTATTTCAATGACATCCTTAGGAAATTCATTCATCTTAACTACAACTTCTTTCAATTAATCTTGGTATAATTATTGATCATGGTCATCTTCTTTAGTAGTATCTTTAATTTTAGTAATGTCTTCATATGAAGTGTCCTCACATCTATCTTCTAAAGGAAATTCAGCTTGTATTTTATATTTTTCCTGGGGTTGCTCATCCCGAGGATCTTCTCCTTCTTTCAAAGTATCTTTAGGTTCACTTTCCTCTTCAAATGGAAAATCAAAAGCATGTATAAAGCTAGATGTCCCTGTAATATTGCCTTGATTAGTTAAAATTTTAGATGTGTCTCTTCCTTATTGAGATGCTTCAAAAAAATTACAATGATCAGTCAAATCTATATCACAAAAACTCATTTGTATGTTTTTAGAGGATCTATTATTGATGTTATCATGAAACCAGTTTGGAGGCATATTGAACCTTTGAGAAGCATAATTTATATTAGAGCCCTCCTCTGTATTTCCTACTTATTTTTGCAACTGAAGAATGTCGATGCTTAATTTATAGACCATTTCTAATATCAAGTCATTTGAATTTTTTGGTGTCTCAGGCTCATGAACTAGAGCATTACTACTAGCTGTGGGCATTAGAGTTCCATGATTTTGTGGATGAATCCCGCTAGTAGTGTTATTTAAGAACCCTAGGTTTTGGCCAAGATATGGATGACTCAATAGTAATTAGTTTGAAAATTAAGGTTGATTTAGATCAGACATACTAGGAACGACATTTAGGATGGGCTAATTTGGATAAACATTAGGAAAAGAGTATGCCATTTGACCTTGGGGTAGTATCTGGTCATTCATAATCATAACTTTAGCATAAGCCAATGCTAAGGTGTTTATGAGTCTAACTGACCTTTTAAGTAACATAGAAGTCATGACATCCAAAGCATCCTTATAAATTTATAAGGCTAAAGCCTCATCATGTTTATAAGGAGCTATGGTTCTTCTTTATAGCTTCTGAAATCTAGCATTGAAGGCTCTAATAGTCTCACTAGAATCCCTCTTAATAGTGGTGAACTATTGGTTTAGTACACAAGGGCTAATGATTTTACCAAATTGATCAATGAAAAAAAAATTAAATTCATTCCAACTAGTAATGTAATCCTCTAGAAGGTTAAGTAACCATTCATATGCATTATCTTTGAAATTAAATGGGAACAATCTACATGTTATGTCCTCATTAACAACACTCAAGAGTCTTAAAGTAGCTTTGAAAGATCTAACATGTTCTTCAGTAGTGATAGTGTCATTAGGATTGAAAGAAGGTAAACACCTTTCAGGATTTTGAGGAAGATCATGTACTATAGCTAGCACGTTGATTGAAGAACCACCTAGCCAAGCCATACCTTGATGAGGATCTTACTTGTTGTGGTTCCAGCTCCAAATATTATTTGAAATATGATGTGTAAGCCTCATATTTACAAATATAAATGATTAGACTGACATATTAAGCAAATTTTATACAAATATGTATAAAAAACAACAAAGGACATCAATCTTTAACTAAATTACCTCAAAGATATGTCCAAATATGTTAGTATGAATGATCTTTACATGTTTCAAACTAGATGAACTTAAAATTTCAAAGAATCAGTCAATATTTAAACAAAACCACTATTACTAACCTCAAACACCTTGGATTTAAGCTATCTTTACCACAAATATTCATGGATCATCAAAAAACACCCATCTTTGTCTAAATAAGCACAAAGATTGGTTTGAAACCATCAAGATCGATGATCTTTAGATAAATATGCTAAAATAAACACAAATATGAAAAGAATATATCAATATTTAAACATAATTCATAAGAATGAACAAATTTTCAACAAATTCATAAAGATCCAACTAAGGCCCTCATTTTATACTCGACAAAGCTCCTCTAGTTGATGCCTAAATGTGTACCATAGGTGACCAAAGTGTTTAGGAAACACTTCTCATTTTAGAATTTAGATAATTTAGCACATGAGTTATAGGTTGTGATAATCCTATGATCTATTGATGAAATAGAGACAAAACAAGAGGAATATTTCACAATATTTATATTAGTTTGGTGGTTGGGAGCCAGCATCACCAAATAGTAGATCTATGTAAAGTATGAAGAATCTATGCTAATAACAATGAATTATGATCAAGAACTAATCTAAGATTAATATTTACAATGAAAATTAAACTAAGGTGATCTAGTTAAAAAATGAAGCAAAAGGAAGGGTAGGGTAGAAAGAGATGTTGTTGATATTCATTCCAAACATCATGAGAAAGTCCATATTTCATCTAGGCATGCACTTAAAACCAATATGTGAAGTGAAATAGCTTAGCCCAATCACATCACACATCAAGAAAACTTCTAAGGAAGTTATGGAAAGATGGAGATAAGAACTAGGTTGGCTTTAAATATTTACCCCTGTAAGCAAACAACATTGGCCCAAATGCAAAAAGAGTAAGAAAATAAAATAAACCTAAGAACTTTCAGCCAACCTATCATTGACACAAGTTAGCAACTCTAAAATCAAAGGTACACACTAAGAATCCATAAGAACCACTTAAATCTAGTAGTAATAATGATCAAATAAGAGATAAGCCATGATAGCAAACATAGAGACAAAAATTAGATAGTATTTACAGAATTCCTTGCTTGTATTATTTGTTCCAAGTTGATAAATTAATTTTGGATCTAAAAATCCACACTTTTGACAATGAACAATAATCCTTTTATAATATATAAAGAATCATGTCGAGCAGTCATATCCAATCACAAAATTTTGAGTGCAAGCATAGTTGTCCTTTCCACAAATGTTCTAGAAATACACTAGACTTTCCCCTTGGACTGATCTTGTAGGTAGTGTGTTTTAAAAATAGCACATGCCTTTACAAATGGAGTATTTCACTTCAAAATATTATACAATACTATTTAAAAAAATAACATTCTTATTTAATCTAACTTTGGGACCTACTGGCTAATGAAGTACTCCATAATTAATGTAGGATCTTCATTGCTTTTTGATACTGCCCCATACAGGCACAGCCCCATCTTTAAGATGCTCAAGGATATAGGAGATGTCCCCCAATTGTTTTAAATCCTTTTTAAATTGATTTTTAATGGACCTAGCTTGACTTATCTTTACATAGGCAACACTTTAGCTCCCCTCAGGTCAATCATAATGCTCAAAGGGTTTGGTTATGGTCCTTGCCCACCAAGGCATTCTTACATATTCTAATATTGATCTAATAGAAGTTGTGAGCTCATAAATGTTGAGATTAGATCCCAACCCTTGCATTACCAAGTTTTTCAAGACTCTAATTTACTCGCATAGATTTGGCATGGCATTTCCATAGCATCCATATGCCATTCTATTCATCACTATTCAAAATATGACCATTGCCTTTCAGTAGTTATCTTAAGTTTTACATATGTGTAATTGTTATTTGATGTCTATGAGAATGTCTTTGATAGTTGGGTGACTATTAATTTTAAACACATGTTGGGAACTATCTACTATGTTAAAATTGGCATTTGTGTGATCATTATTTGACATCTATGGGAACATGATTGATGGTCACATGATCGTCAATTTTAAACATGTTATGGATATTGTTTACCAAGCCTACCACTTGTCATTTCCTAGTTCATTTTGCACTCTATGTGTGTCACATGTTGAATTTTTGGTGTTTATGTGCTCTTTGTATTGGTTTCCAAGGTTTTACCACTTGGCAGTCCCACAAAACCTTTCATAATTCAATGTGATCTTGCTTTATTTGATAGAGTGGGTATGAATCAATGTGGGTTGTTGATTTCCAAAAGGTGTTTGATCTTTAATGTGTACTAGGCTCTGAGGTTGTGCCACTTGGTAGTCATGTGGGCATTCTAAGCTTTACATCTTATCAGTTCTATCATCTCATGTGCTTTCACCATGTGGCAATCTCATGTTAACTCAGAGCTTCATTGATCTCACTCATTGATCTATATTTGTACACTAGAACATGCACATTGATATCTAAAAGGTGCTTGATGTTTAAAATGGGGTCCACTACTAAAATTTTCAATCATATATTTTTTTCAATTAGATTAATCTTAATCAATCAACCATGGATCATAGATCCTATAAAGATGCACAATATTTAAGTAAGGTTCTAGGAACATTTAGAACTTAGCATCAAGTTTTCATACTATGGTTTTATTTCATGTTATATAAACATGACTTAATACCTTAGGCTAATAACATTTAAACTAAGTTCTGAGACATAACAAAGGGGACCACATGAATTAAAAATGGACCAAGGCATGAAGATTATGGACCAAGGCTAGAAACATAGATAAAAAGACCCTGCGAATAACAAAGACATAGTGTAAAGTCTTAGGCTAAGGTTTTTATCATATTGTTATATATGATAAACCTTAGGATAAGACTTTAGGCTAAGCTTTATAACAAAGGGACCATGTGATTACTTGGACCAAGCTAATATTTTTATCCTAAGGTTTGGTTGTGTTGAAAAACATGACCAAGCCTTAGGATACAAATTATACTAAGTCCATGGTATGATTAATTTATATCCACTTAAACTTAAATAAAAATCTCCTTCCAAATTTAAATTTGAATTAAAAGGTCCAAGTAAAACATTAGGCTAAGTTTTCAAAATATGAATTTAATTAATCAATTATAGACCAAGATTAGTAAAAGACCAATTTAACATTGAAGCACAAAACCCTAAGCATGTTCATTCTAAAATGGGCTCTATTAAACTTGTAACCTGAAACACAAATATTCAATGTTGCACTTTAGATAAGTTTAAACTAGAACCATAAACAAATAAGTCATCTAGACCATGGTGTGGATGATCTTCAATTAAAAATAATGTGTAATCATGCTAATGACACTCTGATCAAGTGGATTTTCAATTTTAAGGTATAAATTTCCATAATTTGATACAAGGGTCCTTATTTTTCAAAAATGGGGGTATACTAACCTCAATAGATTTTTGGCACTTTTGATCATTTATATTTGACTAGACTCATTTTTATCCCACTCTAGACCATTGTAACCCTGAACCATTCTACATAGAAAAATATTTTGTCATACCTTAGACTATTGTAACATGGACAATTCTATTCCATAAGTAATTATGATCTTGATTATGACTCATAGGCATTATGGACACATTCAGTGCTTGTTTTACAAAGCAATTTAACTTGAGTAGTGATTCATAGCTTCTTCTTATAGACAAGTGAATGAGGATATATCAACACATGGTTTTTGCCTACTAAATGGTTCTTCATATTTATCTAATACTACATATTGTTTTATTATTATTTTGTTATTATTTTATAGGCATTGTTGCCTTGATAGGATCACAGTACCATTATAAACAATTTAGCTATTGTTTGAACTCTTATTTGTAGAAGTGAATCTCCTCAATTAAGTAATTCACTCAACCTTTTGTTATTATTTTATTTCTGTTGCTTATCCCAAAAACACAAAAACATTAGAAATTGATAGACAAAATAACCAAAAACATTCTTACTCTTTTATTTATTCTACTCCCATACTCTCACCATTTTGTGAGCAATCATTTGAATGCACTTACCATTTTTCAATCCCATTTAATTATTCTTCTACACTATAATCATGTTTTCTTACCATCACTTTTTTTCTATCCCATTTTCTAGGAGATCTACATTTCACCTAAAGTTCATGTTGGATCTAGCATCCATAGAACTATGTAGGTAGCATCCACTTGCCTCATGCATCTGGAGTCATCTTAGCCATCCCTTCCTTTTCTTCTATTTTTCCACTTTTAGTTGTGTCATGGTTTCCCTATCACTTGGGGGAAGCTTTATATCTATTATTCTTATATCCTCGTACTAGAATCATTCTTTCATATCTTAGGGGTCACCCTATCATAATGCGTAGCACCTCTATTACATGTACACAAAGAATTTATTTTTTGTTGTTTTCACAAACATTGTGATTAACCCCTGTTTATGTGTGATTATTTGATTTTTGTTGTTGTTTTGTTGTGTTTTTATTTTATATTTTTATTATTTTGTTATTTGTTCAATTTTATTCTTTTGTTATTTATTCTTGGTGTTTTGTTGTATTTTGTTTTATTGTTTTGTCTTGTGATTATATAATTTTATTATCTTATGTTTAAATGCAATCTATAAACATATTTAGTCTATTTTTAACTTAGGATTAATTTTTTTAAATTTGTGTTTAACTTGTTTCATTATTTGTTTGTTTTTAAGTACATTTTTGTTTACACACTAATATCTTGATTATAGGTTGTTTAAATTATTTTGGTTTTGATTTTCTTTTATGTATTCTTGTTCTTACTTAAATATTGATTGTTCATATCTTGATTTCAAGTTAGGTCATTTTTTTATATTATTATTTTTCTTGTTATTTTTTGTTTGTTTGTTATTTAAATGCAAATACTTGTAACTTTGATTTTGGTAAAATTTTTATCATTATCCTGAGTTATAAATATCCACCTCTGAACTAGATAATTACAATATAAATACCATGTTATTATAAGTTACTCATAATTATGATGTATAATTTTAATTTAATATAGTAAAAACCAAGTGATCGAAATCCAAAAGTCAATGAATTTCTGAAGATCATTTCTAAATACACCATACCTAACATGAGACTCTATGCAAGATGTGTGTCTCTTAACATACACTGTGAGTCTAATTGATTATTTATATAATTAGTTTGCAATGTGCATCTCCTAAATTATATCATATAATCTATTAATACATAAAGTAGAACAAAAAAATCATCATCCATATCCTAAATAAGAACATGTATCTCCTGAAACTAGCATAACAAAACATATTATCAACAAGAGTCATTTCAATGTACAAATCATGTGATAATAAAAAAGAATATTTATATTTCATGTACAATTAAAATTAAAAGTATGCCAAAAATGAGTGTCATATATATATATATATATATATATATATATATATATATATATATATATATATATATATATATATATATATATATATATATATATATATATATATATACATATACATCATGAGATTATCTATACATATCATAAGTACAAAAAGGGGTAGTTAACATAATCAGCTCTCATCATGCTCATCTTTGGAAAGACTCTACTAGAAACTCTGACCTATCCTAGATGTAGTTGTTATAAGTGGAAGTGGTGGAAGAGGACCCATAACAACCCACTAAGTAGATGGATACATCACTAACCACTATGAATCTATCCCATGTCTAGACCTAGTGGTCTAACTAGTCTACTATGACATCGTATACTCCCTCTATGAGGCCACTATCTTATCTTTAGGAACTATCATCTCATAATCTTTAGGAAATCATCCTTCACATGCAAGGTATCATCTTTGGTCATAATCAACATCAGCTAAGGCTCTCACTAAACCTATTTTGGTATCTATCTTGACACTATATGCCTCATCTCTCTCCTATGTTTGCCTGTAAACCTCCATCCGAGCAAAGTCTCTCTCATAAATATTTGTCACAAAATCCAAATATCATGATGATAATTATACCTAAACCCATTCTAGTTGTACCACCTATCCCATGAGACCCATAATCTCTACATCCCTAGCTATAATCAAACCTTGTATCCTAGTGGTCTTTCCTTGTGTAGTAGCCAATTACACCTGTAACCCAACCATAGTGCTTTATAACTCTGTTATCTCTAAAAGGCATGAAAATATCTCCCTTTAGAGCCTATCAATAAATGTTTGGTCCTCTATAGACCTCCTTATACCTGAGGACCCTACTCCTCTAGATCATGTCCCTATCTCAATACTTGTCTTAAAAGGCCCTACCTATCCATAACCTATCATGTGGCCACTTGGGGAATCCCCTGCATCCACATCTTGGTAATTTACACATCCTCTACATGATCCTAATGCCTCTATAACTATACAACTTGTAGTTGAATGACACATGGAATAGCTAGCTATATTGACACTTAACCCTAATACTATGTTGGGTCTATCCTTCATCCCTCCTTATCCTCAATCATTATTGTCTCAAAACTAGATGTTGGGGTAGTATACCAATAAGATGAATGGGTCACACTCATAACCACTATATGACATATGCTTTGATGAATCATGTATATGGAACTCCATAAACATAGTCCCATAGAACATAGACTACCTTATCATAATTTATGAATGCTTCTATCATAGGTACTAGTGGCTCCAACTCCTTGATCTCCTTGATTACATGTACAAATTAATGTCGACCCTCTAGGATGTCATATTGCATACCAAACATTTTATTGGATATGATATATCTTGTATCACTCTAAAATAAAATCATGTCACCATGTGATATAACATGGTGTGATCATGTATTTGATAAAAAATAGGTCATCCACCCACACAAACTTTTTCTATATGTAGGGATGTTAAATGATGTCTCCATCCTCCATCTCATTGATGGATCACCTATAATATGATAGTTCCCCCAAGTGTCCTGACATCCTTGGTCTTATCGGGTACCATCCCCAAGCCACAAGATCCTATGGTACCCTCTGATACCTTAGCCCACTAGATTTGTAATCACAATGTGCTCCTAGGGCCATACTTATAGTAGTTTGTTATACCTTATGTTCCCCCTTCTCTTATATACAATCATGTGTATATCTGTATACAACTATACTATAATCACAGGTCCCTAGGTGAACCATGTCAAATGATCAAACATCACCATGCCAATAAACCTCTAATGGAAAATACCACCCACTCTTATCAAGAAATAGAAGGCCACTAACAAGAGGTATTAGCATAACTACCTTTGGGGAAACTATCACCTATCCTGATCCACCCTCTAGGGGCCAAGATAATTCCTTTAGTGTATCCATGTCTATGCATTCATACACAATCTCTTACTCCACTACCCTAAGCAGGTCATCAAATATATCCTATCTCCCGACCCCAATCTAAGTAATCCTCAGTCCTTGCATGGGTGCCTATAAAATTTGGTGCACATTCTATAATGTCACCATCACCTCCCTAGTCAATAAATGAAAGGTGAAAGTCTCAAAGTTCCATTTCTCTATCATTGCTAACAAGCATGCTTTGTTTGCATGAATCACTAGCAAGTGTGATAGGTGATATAGGTCCACTACAACCAAGACACCCACAAGCTCATCTGTCATGAGCCCCTATCATCATAGTACTCAAGAACACCACTCCCATGATGTGATAACCACCACTCGTTCCTATAAATCAAAAGAGAGGCATCATGTCAAATTATATTTCTATCATATTCTTCTAATTTTGAGGCGTAGAATAATCCTATATGTGTCTCTATCTCTCTTCTTCTAATTTTAGACCTAGATTAATCTCCTCAGGGCCCTATTCTACCTTTTCTAGTATTCTCACCAATTTTTTGGTGATCCCACCATTTAACATGTTGTTCCCACTATTATGCAGGGTGATCTAGCCAATTATCATCAAACGACCATTTAGCAAGACATTCCTACCATTTGGTAGGGTGATCCCACTAATCTTGGTAAAATTATCATTTGACAGTGAAAATTTTAATTAAACACATGAGTTTACCATATATTTGGTGATCTCACCATTTTGAACCATGATCCTACCGAAGGGTTGATGAGATCACTGATCTCATGGCATTCTTACAATTTTTATGGGTGAACTCATCATTTCCAAATTGGGAAAATGGTAGGATCACCCAACTACCACTTCATATGCATACAAAATGCAATGAATAACAAATTCACAAACCAAAAAGGATACCTACCAATTCTCTACTCCCTAGTGGTCATTAGTAATCTCTCATGCACTCCCTAAGATATCAATGGTGTAGGATATTGACGATTTTTCTCATCTCAATCATGTGCAAATACTAGAGCTCTAAATTTACTATATTTAGGGTGTAAAATGAACTATTTTTACCCCCATGGATCAAAATATAGTAATTTTTTCAAAATTTTCACCCCTCGACCTATGGTTGTTGCATTTTTTATTTTTTGGGCTACTATTTTATCCCCACAAATCTATTTTTCCTCTTAATTTCTTTTAATTGCTCTATTTTTTAGCTATTTTTGCTCTAATTAACAAGATTATCATTTATTCCAATCGTGGGCCCGCCCATCAAATATTTTTAAATTTTCTTTTACCCCTACAGGGAATATTATGGGCTACCAAAATGATGTTTTGGGCATTTCATAAACATATTTCTCTATAATTCATGAAAACTTTAAAAATGGAAAGTGGGAATGAAAAGTTATTTCTTTCAATTATAGTGACCTTTTCATTCATTGAAAAGATGTCATTTTGACTAAATGTCTCACCACACCTTCTCAAATAGGGGAAAAACATAGACATCCAATTCCAATCACTATTGTGTTTCAATTGTCAATCTAAGCAATATCTTATGATAATGCACAATTTAGGCTAAAATCACTAAAATTTGCTATGAACTTATCATGTATAGGTGCTAAGTTAGGCTAATATATCCCTAAATGGGGAAATGCATTTTATTTTATTATTATCTTATCTCAAATCACTTTGAGTCAAATTATAACCATGTAAAATGACACTCTATACCATTGAATTCTTCTAATTCGATAGCACACATTATGTGCATGTGTTATTTTATGTCCATAATGCCCTAACTAGGGTATTATTTTGTACACAACTGAAAAATTATTTTGAATATACTCTAGTCAAATTATGACTTCATAAAATGACATTTCTAACCATGTTGATTAATTGTGTAATAAATTTCCAAAGAATTGCAAAAATTTAATCAAAGCCACTTAAGCAAAAAAAACCAAATCAAGAGCCTAAGTGAAAAATCCATGGAAATTATTGAAAATAGATTAATTAGAAATTCATTCTTAAAATTTATATCATCAATGGGGTGGCATAAATAAGCCATTAATATAATATATATTAGGATTAAGCCTTTCCATGCCTCATCAATGCCCCATTCTTCAAAATATTAATGGGAATATTTATGTCTTGTCCCTCCAAAATTGAATCAGTTCATGGCCACACATCTTGGTTTTAAGATGGATGATCATGGTTGATTTTGAACATGTTTAGAAAGCTATAATATAGGGCCTCAACATTTATTTAAAAAGATTCAATCATACAAACTTATAATCTATAAATTGTTATAGAAAAGCTTCAACTATTTGCACAAATTGATAAAAATCATGAGCCTAAACTATTGGTTCACTAGGAAATGATGGAAGAATTTACTACTCATCATTAACATAGACTTGGAGCACCAAATATGTCAAAAACATGTTTTTTGGCTTCTTTTAGAAGGAGAGGCATTATTTGGAAGGTTTGGTAGTATTCCTTCTTTAAATATATCTTAGAATTCATTGTCAACACCCCATGAGGGAGTGGTCTTGATGTTTTGGTGTCTATATTTTTATTTATATATATTTATTTGACTAATTCATGGACTAATTCATATTATAATCCTACTCTATATTAACCACCATCAAGGGTGACATAGATAATGTAAAACTTTTTAAAGTCATGTGTGTAGCCGTGGAATTGGAAGATATCATAGCTTTCCTTAATATTGGTTAAACACTAGCCCACCTCAAATCTCAAGGGAAAAATAAATTGGCTATATGTGTTGCTCCTTTATAGATAATTGCAAATGACCTCTATAAACTTGGATGGGATGTCATGTCCCCTTTTTAAGTGACATGTTCTGAGTTCATGGTTAGCCTATTATGCGACCTTCGTAGGCTAATAGGATGGATAGAGGGTCATAATGGAGCTTGGCTTGACTTTGATTCATAGGATTTCTACATTTTATTTTCATTTAGGTTATTTCAAACATATTTGGCCTGGGCTCCTACTTTTTAGGGATATTTGATATGCAGCAGAGCACCGTTATTATGGTATGGTTATGTGCGGAATCACTCCCTGATTCACTAGCTTCGATCGGTTCGTCGATCTGACATGTATTGAGGGAGATATTAATATTTGATTGATTTAATAAAATATTAATTATTTAGCCTATTTTTAATTAGAAACCCTAATTCTAATTTAAGAAACCCTAATTAGGGCAAGCATATCTTTTTTGAGGGTATAAGGGTTTCTCATGGAGGCCATTGTTCATTATGTATGCTATTGATTATTGATATTGATTTTGGAGAATTTCTTCTGTGAAGACTGAGCCTAGGGTTCAAGGATTCCATTTTCATTGGAGAACGTTCCCTCTTCAGTGTGTGCAATTAAGAGGCTGTGGAATATCAGCTGATCTATTGCCAAAGTGTGAGATAGCTTCATCCAGAAGTTATCACAGAATTTTAGGTTTGAGAGATAACTTCACACAGAAGTTATTACAGATATTCCAGGTATTTCGTTATTCTTATTTTGATTCAATAAATTATACAGCTAGAGATCTTCTGTGCTAGAAAAGTATATTTTCAGATCAGGGGTTGAAAATAGGGAAGTTGTGCTTAATTGGCGGCTGTACAAGGTCCGTACAGGTCCGTACAGATCAGCTCAGGAATCGACCTCGGTAGACAGAGGGTTTTCAGTGACCGACATCGGTCGACTGAAGACCAACGTCGGCATAAAGCCGACTGACAGAGACCAACGTCGGTAAGATATCGATCGATGACGGCGCCTGTGTGTAGACACAGAAGGGCTGAGACCTTCCAGAATCCAATTTTCACTTCCAGTTTTGATAAGCCAGGGTTTTTAAGACTGTATTTCATATTTGTATGCATGAGAAAGGACTGCAATTGTAATTGTTTAAAAGGACAAGTGATAAGATTTGTAATTTGTTATTCAGAAACTATATTATTGTGATCATTCTGAATTTATTCAATAGAAGTTATATCTTGTTCAAAGTTTTTTGTGTTGCTATATTTCCTGTTTGGAGGGGATATTACAGTGGTATCAGAGCTAAATCCTGCCAGCCTGAGGGTGTATAGATCTTATGCAGCCACAAGATTTGGGACCACACAAGTATAACACATGCAGCCGAGCCTTGCTTGAAGGGACTCAGGTGTTAGATCAGTGATCGACCATCATGAGTGATAGACGTGAGGGCAGCCCACCCAAGGGCCACAGGTATGATGCTGATCAGGGCACCAGAGAATTTCAACGTGCTATGATGACAAGCCAACAGCAGATGGCTCAAACACTACAGGCACTTATGACTATGATAGAGAGAATGAACACACCTGATGGATAGAATGGGGACCAAAGAGATGACAGGAGTGCTACGGTTAATCAGAGACCACAGCGGACTCACTCTAGAACAGCTGATAGACCTACACGTCCTACTTTTGTTCAAGAAGAACCAGAGGCACCAGCAGAGGAAGCAGGGAATAACCCATTTGCAGATGTTTACATGGCTGTAAATGATGAGTGGGACTTATTACCCCTTCATGTCCAAGAGAGGATGACCTTTGATCATTTTGTCAATCTTAGGAGAGAGCACTACCAATTGGTTAGATAGGACAGGAAGCCTAGAGCTCAATTCAGTGAACTGCAGAAGGCTACTGGTAAGCTTTCTTTGACTACTTTTAACGGTAGTGGTAAGATGATAGCTCAAGCTTGGGTTCATAAGCTTGACACCTTTTTGGCATTGAGACCAATGTCAGAGATAGATGCCATCAAATACGCCACTTTGCACTTGGATGGAGTAGCACATGATTGGTGGTACCATGGTATGGTAACACTTCAGCATAATCAGGTAATAGAGTACCAGGACTTTATGGATAGATTGGTTGAGCGGTTTGACAGGAAAGATCCTGAGGTTGACTTTCGAGATCTGGCTCAATTGAGACAAATAGGTAACTTAGAGTCCTTCATTGGTGAGTTTCAGAGATTGGCAGTCATGGTACCCAATATTTCAGAGCGTAGATTGGTAGTTCTCTTCATAGAGGGATTGACAGAGCCATTGAGGGGTTGGATCAAAGCCCTTGATCCTCCTTCATTACAGGTAGCTATGAAGAAGGCACGTGATATGGAGATGGCAGCCCCATCCAAGAAATTTAACGCCAGAGGTACTTCTTCTAGAGACCATAAGCACTCCCACGGGGATACGGAGAGACCGGATTTTAACATAGATAAATCCGGGGTAAAAAATGATTCAAAGGCCAATCCGGCAGCACCACCTTTGGATCGTGAGGCGCTTAATGATTTACGCAGGAAGAAGCTTTGCTTTTACTACAAAGGACCATATGATATCCATCATGATTGTCCTTTGAGGCCTAAGGGCAAGGCGAATCGTATGATGTGGATATATTATGAGGATTCAGATTCTGAGGATTCTGAGCAACAGAACAGTTCTGAGGGGGCAGAGGTAGAGGCTTCAGGGCCTAATGTAGAAGCAGAGTTAGAGCTTCACATTCAGGAGGCACGCATATCCAGTATTCAGTCAGATGAGTCATTCAGACTCCGTGGAGTTTTGGCAGGGCAGAAGGTTATCACCCTTCTTGATATAGGAGCCACACATAATTTCATAGATGCTAGATTTGTGGAGAAGCGTGGGCTCACTACCGTAGACTTTGAGGGCATCCATGTTAAGGTAGCCGATGGTCACACTCTTAAGTGTGAGCGTATGATTAGAGACCTCCCATTGCGCTTGAACAATTATGAGTTCAAGGCTGATTATTATGTGGTAAATATGGGGGATATAGACTTAGTTTTGGGTATGAAGTGGCTTCATTCATTTGAGGAAGTTACTCTTCATCTCAAGGACATGGAGGCTCTCTTTAATGTTGATGGGATGACACATATTCTTAAGGCAATACGGGGCAGCAGCTTCAGATATATGTTTTTTCATCGGATGGAGGTACCTATACCACATAACATGATAGAGGGTGATGATGAGAGCACATTGGCACCAACACAGGAGAGGTATGAGGATGAGCTTGGTCTTAAGGTGAGATCAGTTCAGGAGTTGTCACATGTGGTGAGGACTCAACTTTCTGTTACAGTCGGGTCACAGGTTGATGATGATATGACTATTTCTAGTCTTCACTATCCAGTTTCAGATATTATTTAGGTGAGGAGTTTACTTGCTGATTTTCATTTATGGATTGGATGTTGGAGTGCTTATCTTAGTACTAGAGATGATGTGACACCATTGCATGAGAGTTGGGATGGACATGGCATGGGGGTTGTGTTCATTGACAGTGGTGGAGATCAAAACTATATTTGGGATTCAGGTGGATTGATTGAGTTGTCATTCAGTGATTGCTTGAGGGCAAGCAATTTCAGGAGGGGCAGATTGTCATGTCCCCTTTTTAAGTGACATGTTCTGAGTTCATGGTTAGCCTATTATGCGACCTTCGTAGGCTAATAGGATGGATAGAGGGTCATAATGGAGCTTGGCTTGACTTTGATTCACAGGATTTCTACATTTGATTTTCATTCAGGTTATTTCAAACATATTTGGCCTGGGCTCCTACTTTTTAGGGATATTTGATATGCAGCGGAGCACCGTTATTATGGTATGGTTATGTGCGGAATCACTCCCTGATTCACTAGCTTCGATCGGTTCGTCGATCCGACATGTATTGAGGGAGATATTAATATTTGATTGATTTAATCAAATATTAATTATTTAGCCTATTTTTAATTAAAAACCCTAATTCTAATTTAAGAAACCCTAATTAGGGCAAGCATATCTTTTTTGAGGGTATAAGGGTTTCTCATGGAGGCCATTGTTCATTATGTATGCTATTGATTATTGATATTGATTTTGGAGAATTTCTTCTGTGAAGACTGAGCCTAGGGTTCAAGGATTCCATTTGCATTGGAGAACGTTCCCTCTTTAGTGTGTGCAATTAAGAGGCTATGGAATATCAGCTGATCTATTGCCAAAGTGTGAGATAGCTTCATCCAGAAGTTATCACAGAATTTTAGGTTTGAGAGATAACTTCACACAGAAGTTATTACAGATATTCCAGGTATTTCGTTATTCTTGTTTTGATTCAATAAATTATACAGCTAGAGATCTTCTGTGCTAGAAAAGTATATTTTCAAATCAGGGGTTGAAAATAGTGAAGTTGTGCTTAATTGGCGGCCGTACAAGGTCCGTACAGGTCCGTACAAATCAGCTCAGGAACCAACCTCGGCAGTTAGAGGGTTTTCAGTGACTGACATCGGTCGACTGAAGACCGACGTCGGCATAAAGCCGACCGACAGAGACCGACGTCGGTGAGATATCGATCGACGATGGCGCCTGTGTGTAGACACAGAAGGGCCGAGACCTTCCAGAATCCAATTTTCACTTCTAGTTTTGATAAGCCAGGGTTTTTAAGACTGTATTTCATATTTGTATGCATGAGAAAGGACTGCAATTGTAATTGTTTAAAAGGACAAGTGATAAGATTTGTAATTTGCTATTCAGAAACTATATTATTGTGATCATTCTGAATTTATTCAATAGAAGTTATATCTTGTTCAAAGTTTTTTGTGTTGCTATATTTCCTATTTGGAGGGGATATTACATGGGACGAATTATTAAAATAATGCATGATGCAACATGAATGCACTAAATTTCTTTAGGAGGTTTATGAAGGTATCGTCAAAGGACATTATGTTAGTGATGTTACAACATGAAAGGTTCTCTTAGCAAGGATATGGTGGCACACTTTATTTAATGATGCCAAAGCTTATGTATGTCATTGTGATATCTTTCAATGTGTGTGTAAACCAAATTGGATGGATGTTATGCTCCTTCATCTGATACTTTCTTATGGACCCTTTGATAAATGGATTATTGATTTTATTGGGCCCATTACTCCTATGGTGAGGCATAATGGCACATGCCAAATCATTACTTTCACTGAATACCTCACTCACTAGGCTACAGTAGGGTTTACCCAAGATTGTACTACTACAACTACTATCAAGTTTATTTGGGATAATATCATCACAAGGTATGGATGTCCTTTAATCTTAACTAGTGACTATGGAACTCATTTCCTTAATGAGACAATCTATATCATTTTTTCTGAGTTCATGATTATACACCAAAATACTACACCATATTACCCTCATGCCAATGGTATAGTTGAAGCATTCAATAAAATCTTGGGTCGTACATTAATGAAGCTTTTTAATATTGGTCACACTGACTTGGATGATCATTTTTTTATGTTATTATGGGCATATCAAACCATATATAAATGGTTGAATAAAAGTACTCATTTTAACCATATCTTTGGTGTTTAATTAGTTTTCCCAATTGAGTTCTTTGTACCTTATTTATGTATTTCATGCATTGGTCAGATGGATGATGAGTAATCTCTAAAAGCACACTTCAATGTTTTACTGTAGTTAGATGAAACATGATTTATCATGTATTGGATTCAAGGAGTGGAAAAATCAAAATGCAAAGCTTGACATGATAGGCATCTTAAGAATAAGACTTTTTCTCTTGGTATACATGTGTTGTTCTATGACTCCAAGTTCTTGTACCACTTTGGTAAATGTTATGTCCATTGGGATGGTCCATTCATCATTCATAACATTCATCCCAATAGTGCATGTAGCTTGAAGAGTTTATTTGGCTAGTTCCTTCCAGACCATTCTAATTGTGGTTGGATTTTACCCTAGAATTCTACATGATACATCCATTTTTGTAGTAATGTATATGCCACAAGATTAGTTTAGGATTTTGGTTTGTTTTTGAATAAAAGTTGACATTATTTGTGTGCCTTTTTCTTAGGTTTAGATCAACACTTGGTTATCTCTTATTCTATTTATTATGTCATGGAAGACCATGAACATTTGTTAGTGTGGTGTAAGTCAATGAAGTTAAGTTAGAGAGCACAATATAAATGGTGGAAGGAAGTGTGCATAGAAAAAGAGTGTATAAGTGAAATCACATAAGGATACAAATATACATAAGATGTGGCATGTAACTGATATGAAGTGATTGAGATGTAAAAAGTAGGTTACTACCTTGGAAATAGAAACTTTTAAATTCTTCTTACACCTATCATGCCTTATGAGAAAATAATGGGATGGGATAGATACGTTAAATGTGGTAAGTTAATGTGTAATGGAAAGTATGCCAAATGGACATCATGGAAATATCATTAGAGGAATTAATGAGTGAAATGATGGTTAAAGTTATGGAGAAGTAAATATTGGATATCCCTCAAAGCTATAAAAGGTTAATAAGTCTTCATTTTAACACTTTGATTTTACTAATTCATGAATTTATAGAACCAAACAAAGCATTTCCAAGATATCAAAAGTAACATTAATTAGATCTCATCAATAAATTTATAGTTGTGAATTAAGTTAAACATCATAAATAGAGATATTGGTGAATTTATGATTAGGGAAACATGGATGAAATATTTTGAAGTTATAGGTGTCAATGTATACCATTTGAGGACACTAAATTATGAAAGTTGAGGGATTTGGAAATAGTAAACATATATTATTTTAGGAAGATCAGATGACTATGACTTAACCTTCAAGATTCTCAGAGGTTGATGTGGACAAATAAGAAGGCCTAGAGAATCAAGCCCTTATCAATGATCCATGAAGAGGAAAAATTCAAGGGTGTGGAATCATAGTTGTTTTTTATCAAAGAGGAAGCACCTAGTGATTTTGACATGTAAGTTTTAAATATGGCACAACACAGGAAGGGAACATACATTCAAGAATCAAATCTGAAGCATGAAGCAAAGAAGAAAACTGAAGCACCTCTTCCACCCCCTGTATTGATTGAATAAATGAAATACCTCAAGTGAGTATTATGAGATGAGAAATGGGATTCTAAGTTATCAACCTATTAAGTATTTGATTACAATCACTAACAACCTAGGAATGAAACAAAATTATAGCATGATTATAGGGTTGAGTGCCATAAAACCATAAATGAGATCATTTATGATCTCTTAGTTTTTAATCTTCTAAATGATGTTAGAGTGTGAGTGTTTAAACTATTTAACTTTCCTTATTTTGGAAAGTCCATGGAGGTCGTAATATTTCTTATCTCAAACATTCATAAGGATTAATTTTACTTTGTAGGGTACAAAATGAGGATCACTACCCATAGAATTATCAAGGTCACAGGGTTACAATGTTTAGTTGTTGACTTTAATGGGGACTTGGAGGAACAATAATAAATTGATAAAATAGTTTTGGTTATAGAGTACAATAATTAGGGCCATGCCATGCACATATCTAGTCTTTAGGATCCCATCCTTCAGGTAGATGCACACGTATCCATGACCAATATTGGAGGGGTTGATATATTGAAATAAGTTTATATGTTTCACCTTTACATGGCCAACTAGATGGTAAAGGGGATTAAGTATAATTATTCCTAGTATTTTTTTGAGATTATCATTGCAAATGTAAAAAAATATCATTAACTACCAAATCAAAAAAATTCTTGGGGTGAAATTCTTTTTTTTTAGTATTTTATGATATTAGTGTGTCGGAGTACATCAATAGTGAATTTAATTGGGACTACCCACCTAATAACAAGTATATGGCTGAGCAATTCAAACCCTTCACTTGACCTGGTACCATTACCCATCCCACAAGTTAAAAATGAAGGGTTGATTTGATGGAATGAAGGAATACTTTGGGAATTAGTGGCACATACCTAATGAATTATTCACATGAATTTGAGATCAAACTTAGTTTTATATGAAGCATAACTATTCATTAGTGTATATTCAAATGGACCCTACAAATGACTTATTTGAGTGTCACAAGCTACCCTATACTTTCATAGATAGGAATTTCATGAACTTTATAAATATGATATATGATTCATTCCTAAAATTGATGTAGATAATATTATTGTTGAGCCTCAAATGCTTTGCCAATTATATGTATATCCATGGAAGAAATCTTTTAGATAAAAGTAGGAATAAAATAATATTGATAATAAATCATAACAAATCCTAGTTGGGGATAAAGTTAATTAGTTATATTATATGTTGAAGATGAATAATAATACATCAAGGAGCAGTGAGCTTAGAAAATAAATCATTCCACCCACACTAAAAATTGGAAGGCATCAGAAGGAGAAGAGGTTGGGGCATGATGTTAGTTTTAGCACTCAATAGGAATACCCAAAGTGACAAAAGACTACCCATTCACCACCAATAGATAGAGTGCCTATAGGTAAAACATAATAAGGCCTTGATTCTTCCACATAGAGATTTATTCCTTAAGAATAAGATATTTAAGTGTCAAAAGTTAGGGAATCTTAATAGAGAGTGATGATTTTTGAATCACCACTTGAGAGGGACCTTCCCCTAAGGAACAAAAGGAAGCTACACCAGAGTGAAAAAAAGAACCCTCTCTAGTGTGTGATGAATAAACTACCCTTTATGACATACAAGTGGATGTTTGGAGTCCCATTAGTGAAGAGGGGGATGGTATAGACACACCATTGGGCACTGGTAACCTTGATGTTAGCACAAGCCACCAACAAGATGAGTTGGATGTTGAAATATTTAGAATGATCCCAATAGATGGAAATAACCCATTGATGAATCCATGTAATAGATGCCACCAACTACTAATTCAACCCCTTTTTTTCATGCTCAGTACCAATAAAATGTCTTGAAAAAGGATTTATATATGTGGGAGTATTTTCCCAAGGAGGACTCAACCAATCAAATTTAGTGAGAAATTTCTTATTACATGGATGTATATAATGATGAACACCATTTTAAACTACATTATTATATTATTATTTTGGTACTAGGAGAGATGAGGTTTCCTAATATAATTTGGGTGGATCCCTAGTAGTATACATCAGCTCAAGAAAGTGTGACCCTTCTTAAGTTTGCTCATAAAGTTTTAAGGAAGAATGCCTTACATGATTTTAATTTAAAAAATCTTAAACTGAAGCATCAAGATTTTTTTTTTATATATCACCATGAGTGCATAATATGAATAAAGTTTGAAGAGGAGTTACAAGAGCTCAAGCACCAATTAGAAGCATCAACGACATCTAGAGTGAAGACTCTGACATTCTGTAAATCAATTTTTCAATAGGATTCAGTCCTTAATGATGGAATTCTTCTTGAAGTTAAAACTATTGATAAATTGGGGACCCTGGTAGAAATGTTATTGAAAATATGTAAAGAACAAGTAAAATATCAATGTGATCAGACTTGGGAAACATATCAGTTCACTAAGTCTGTTTAAGTTTGTGACATATTTTTTAATAGAGTTGAAGATACGGTTCCCATCCTTGATGGGATTTTTATCAAATTAGTGAGGCCTGTAAAATTTTGGAAATGAGGATTTAGGTGGAAGAACTTCAACACTGACAATTGGCTGAGAATGCACTTATAATAAAAGATATAATTGAGCATTCCAAATCATTTCAAGATGTGGAGGGCCTTGAAAATAAAATAAGAACTCATCATTGAGATATAAAACCTATTTTTTTATTTCTATAAGGATAGTTTTTTATTGAGGTTACTTCACTTGAGGACATTAATAAGGATGCTACTATAAAACTTGATCATTTGACAACTCAAGCGAGTGACTTTATGAAATAACCCAATGAGACCAAGTGACTCAAAGAAGAAGTAGAAGAGATCAATTCCAAGATCTAAACTATGTTAAATCATTAGGAGGAAGTAAAACATTAAGTTGAGTATATGATACCTAAATTTTTTATGTCAGAGGGACTTGAGGATAATGCATTCTTCGAGATGGACTATTGGCTTAGTGTGGGGTGATGTTGGGCCCTCAATTTTATATATATTTTTACTAAGTACTCTTTGAATATAGTGGTGTGGAAGGAATCATAGGCACCAAAGATACACAGTGTGGAAGACCATGGTGTTGAAGAGGCAAGTCATGAAGAACAAGGATACATGAAACATGGAAGAACTAAGAACATAGGAGTCAAATAATAACAAAAGACTTAAGTAAGGGCATGGAAAGTGGAGATGGTTAGGGAATGATCCAATTGAACTAGAAATGAGAATACTTAAATATGAATCTAGATCCAATTTACAATAAGATAAGAAAATGATTAAAAAAAAAATATCCAACATAGAGAGAGAACATAGGGGTAGTTAGACCTAGGTCATTAGGAATTCAATATAACAACTTCCCATGAATCATTATTTTTAATGGTAATTGGCGAGTCATCTTTATGTAATTACTTATTTAATTAAATGGTTAGGGTAGAACCATGTATAAATAACCCCTATTTTTAGTTAATGTTGGTTGATAATTGTAATCATGGGCCATCATAATTCTGGATGTAAGGTATGTATGGAATGAGAGATAACTTGTGTTGATGAACTACTTTATATAATATGACTATGAATGAATGGAATTATTACTATTTTATTCTCAATTTTTCCTAATATTCTTTTTATGTGATTATTTAAGTAAGGAATGAACGAATAGTTAAGAGTTAGACATGGAACTAAGTATGGATTTATAACTAAGTAGTTGTTCAAACACCTTATCTTAAGAAACTAAAAGAACACAGTATTGCATAATGAAACCAGTGTGAACCAATCTTAGGCTATATGCTTTATGTGAGCATGTGTGAACATTTATTTCATGATATTCTAGTGTGATAGCTAATTGGAACTCTTGTTCTCTTAGGTGCACAACTAGGAAAAGACATGCTGGACTAAAAGAAAAGAACCGAATAGTGTAGAAGAATTTTCATCAAAAAAGAATTACTAATACAGGTCTTGATTTCCACCCATAAAATAATGACATTACAAAATATCTCTGTTCATAGACTAGAATGGGTCCCAATACTATATATTTTCTCTCTAAATGACCCCTTATGGTGATTCCCCTAATAAAAGGAATGTGGTGAGAAAGGTGTCCAAGAAGTTAGTTGTAAGGTAGAGATTGATGTATAGTGTGTAAAACTAAAATTTGATGGAGCCTCAAGAAGAAACCATGATAAGGTTTGGGTTGGTGGAATTTTGAGAAAATAAGATAGAAACTATATTTTTGCCTTTACCTCTATCCTAGAAAAGGTAACAATCATGTAAGTAAAATGAAGGAAATTAATTGAAGGTTTTAAGTAGGCTAGTTGTATTAAAATTATTTGGATTCACATTCAAGGTGACTCTCTTGTATTTATTCATGGCCTCCAATATAAATTTTTATTTATTTTTTGGATCTATGATTTAATCTAAGAATCATCTCTTCTTTGTAAAAAAATTGAAAAAATTAAAAAATTACACACACATTACAATAAAATTGGGTTGTTGATAGCCTTGACAAAAAGGGGTATATAATTTTTAACATAACATAAAAGAGTGTATGTCCAAAGATTGATAAAACCTTATGACGTGTCCCTTCCCATGCATGATTGTTAATTTTTCAAAAAAATCATAACCTTTTTAGAATCAACTAGGTAAAATGTTATAACCTATTTGAGAAGTTTTTACTGATGACCTACAATGTTTCTAGGTGAAAAGTAGGGTTGGGAGTCAATAGGGTTTTTTGAAGGTTTTTAAAGACCTTTCTTCAACAATAAGGGATGAACCATAGGAGGTGTTGCGTTGTGGAGCCTATTTATAAATTACAATGTATTTAAAATACTATAATTTTAAAATGTATTGTACACTCTTTATGTAGCTCCTACAAAAATTTATGGACACCCTTAATGGGGAACCATTTTGAGTCAACTTGGCCCATGGTTTTGGTATCCATTATTTTGTAAAACTGCTATGTTGATGTATTAAGTATAGATGGATATTCATTAGGTAATACATAATGAGAACAAGGGTTTTATAAGGAATAATAGTGTGTGAATTCAAGTGTGAATTTAGGATGGTTTATTGAGTGCAACACCAAACAATATTTGTGCATTGTAATTGTGAAAAGACAGATCTAAGAGTGGATTCTACTCTTGTGGCTTGTAATAAAATATGAGCAAGTGTTTCTTGGTATACATATCCCACATTGGGTGATCCATGTTAAATTTGGTCTTCTTTTTTTGTATGTTTATATTTTCTATTCTGTATGCATCTCTATTCATATCTATTATTATTATAATTCTATAAAATTATTTTGCATCAATTTATGGTTTATTCCTAATAGGAGGATATAACACAAATCTTTGGGAGAATGAAAATTTTAATCTAGTGCATGTCCTTATTTTTTTTGAATGAGATAAAAAAATCCCTCTTTTGAGTAGATATACAATAGAGGTAATGATAAGCCATCCTTTTGTTACAATTATTTGAATATGCAATGTTCAAAATATTACATCATGACATAAATCTATGAAATTAACATCTTTGAGTGGTTTGGTGTGGCTTGGAGATAAACTCTCTCTCTTTTTATGTTTATATTTTATAGGTTTGGGGAACCTATTTAAAATATCCACATTTACCTTACTAAAATACTAATAAAAAATTAATATTAAATTAAAAATGCATGTTTTCTTATATTCATTGGTAAAAATTTATGAAATTAAATATAAATGCAATGTTTTGACCCTAACAATAAAGTTTCTAATGCTAGGTTTAGTTATTAAAAATAGTTGTGCCCTTACTTTCATTTGACTTAGACTTAAACTACAATCATGCCAATTAGAATGATCAAAACATATCATGACCTAAATTATATAGTTTATGGAATTTAACTAAACTTGATTTTATAGACACCTAATTTTGGGTAGGGTGGTTTTAGATGTCAATTTACATGGATTTAGAGAACTTTTGTATGTGTCAATCATCAATAATATTAGGATTTAATTGGCATTTGTTTATGTGATTATTTTTATGGATCCTTTAACGCCTTCCTCTTTTTCTTTAACATTTATGCTTCATTTGGATTCAAATGGAATGAATCACATGGATACATTTTAGATTGAAATTTTTAGAGATAGGTCATGCGATGTACTTATTTTTTTGGCTACTCATGGTGTTAACCACTTTTCTAGTATGCCAACTAGCTACTCCATTTGGCTAGTAGTGTTGATAAATTATAATATTCCTCCATAGTTTATAATTCATAAGGATCATATAATTTTGTTAATATTAGTTCTTAATAATCATCAAATAAAATATATGGATGTTTACCTTGAACATCTAATTGATTAGTTTCAAGAATTATGGGATGGCATTACAATTTAAGACCTTTCAAAACCCACTAGTCAAAGGAATTTATCTTGTTATGTTATCTTATGCTAGACTATTCATGATTTTCCTAGGTTGGATGTTTGTTAAGATATTTATTGTATGTTATTATTTAAAATAAAATATAATACATATTTGTGTTTCTTCACATTATATACTAAGTTTATAAATTTGTTTGGTATGAAAGTATTTCTAAAAAAATAAAGTATGTATGTCAAAGATGTGATGATTAACTATTTGGAAGGTCATCCAAATATCTCAAAATATTTATAAATAAATACCACTAAAGTTTCTTGATAATGGAGCATAAATATTATGTTAAAAATAAAAGTAGACTTGGTGGAAAATTTGATACTAGATAACGTATAAAGATTATGTCACCATGGGATTGGTATGAAGCCTTTAGATAAACACACATAAGATTAGATGTTTCTATTCTTTAATATTTGTAAAGAGATTGGTTGTGGCTGTAAAAAACTAGTGAAAAGGTTGAAATTCCAATGGGAATGATGAAAATAATATGAGGATGAGGGAGATGGGAGGAGTAGATGTCCTTTCTCCCATGCTATGGAATCATTTGTATGGAGGTATAAATTTACATATTTTTTTAATTAAAATAATTTGTTGTCATCAAAAAAATTTAATATAACTTGTTTATGAGAGGTCTACTTCCCATCTCAATTGATATAAGGATGAGTACACCACCATAAAATTAGATGTTTATCATTTAATGTAAGTTCTTCCCTACACGAAGTTATAAATTTATGTATTTTCATATAAATTTATTTATTTTTATATAAATTAATTTTAAATAATTTAATTATAAAATCTTATAATTTTGTATCAGGTATTGTGAGACATATAACTCTCTTATCCACTTTGTAATTAAAAAAATTGCAAAACTTAAATATAAATAGGTCACCCAAACTAGCATCAATGAGACACACCCCAATGCATTAAGGGGGAAAAAACAATGAAGTAGGCCACCCCACTAGAATAAAACAATGATATAAATTATTCTCTTTTTCACAAGGTTTATAAACATCCAATGTTAGGCTCAATCAAAATGGAGATGTATGTACATGATAACATGAAGATATTAATGGATGATCAAGGAAATTTAGTATTTTAATATGTTTTATTTGATTATTTTTAGTTGTTTAATTTTATTTTATCATTTTTTTATTATTATTATTATTATTATTATTATTATTATTATTATTATTATTATTATTATTGTTATTATTATTATTATATATACACACACACATATAATGATTAATTATGATATATTTAACATTCAATATTTTCTCGTTTCAAGTATTTAACTTCAGTAATGCCCACTAAAAGAATAATTTAATTAAAAAATATGTATCAAAAGGGTTTAGGAGAATAAGGATGTATTTAAGACTCATTGTGTTACATAAATACATCATTTTTTTTAATGTTATAGTATTTTAATAATTTTTCATATCTATAATTTCTATGTTCAATATTAAGGAAACATTGATGTAGAGAGGAGAAATCTTACACTTCTTAAGATAAATAGAGATACTTGGGATGGTTTGTGCAACAAATGTCTATAAGTAGATAATGATAAGGATTAGGTTAGTTAACCAACTCAATGATATGTAATTTTATAAAGTTAAATATTTTAAAAATATTGTAATTAACACTAGGAATAAAAGTACCAAGGTATAGGGATATGAAGTGAGAGTGCAAAAAGGATAGGAGGTGACTCATTGCACAGGGCAAAGAAATGTAGAAGAGCTCACTTAAAATTCTTTAAATTCTATATAATCCATTGTAAAATTATTTTTTTGTTTATATAAGTTCTTTGATATAAAATTTTAATACATATAATTTTATCATAAAATTATTTTTGCAGAAAGTGCACTATGATAAACACATAAGAAAGAAAGTGAATGTGATGTTAAAAATTGTGTGATGGGACACATTTGACTTCAATGAGTGGGATCATGATAATAAATTTATCCCAATAATATGTGTTATTTAAATATTTTGGATTAAGATAACCCCACTTTTTACTGGTGTGGAACCCGGCTCAAACACAATGGGAGGCCTAGGTTTCCCAAAAATAAGAACCAACAAATACAATAGGAGATGAGAAGAAACCTAGCTAAGGAAACCAAAAATAAAAAAGAAAGATGACCAACGAAACAAAAACACCTACAATATATAGAGAGGGAGAATCATCTTAGCACAAAAGGGACCCGATCCTACACCCTAAGTCTAGACAAAACTAGCTATAAAACAAGCCAAAAGAGATTAGTAGTCCCTACAATTGGAAAAAAACCACCCCTTAGGAACAATTAATAGAGACACCAAAGAATGTTAAAACATAGAATTTGATGTAGCACATCAATATTTCTATCCTTTTTGATAATTTCATTAGGGGGAAGGTCTATAATATCTCCATCAAACATCCAAGGCCCTTGAGGATCATTAGAAACATCACGGTTAAGAATAGAACTTAGATTTGCATGAGTCACTGTGCATGAGTTCTCACAATCACTAAATTTTTTAAAATATGAAAAACTCTATTTATCCATATCAAAAACTATAACATGGTTCTCAAATCCAAAGGTAGACCTTAATTTAATAGATTTGGGAAGTGTTTGGTTATAAGTCACCAACACACAAATTCTAAATGAAATCAACTTTTTACATGAATAGATGGTTGGGTCAATGGTCACTAGTAAACCAAAAAAAACCATGATGTTTTTTCAGTGTCCAATCAATTTACAAGGTAAGAATAAAGTCAGGGAGTTCCAAGAATATATGGAGTCAATTAGTATTGAAATTCAAATGAGACCAATTCAACATCCAATGTTGAAGCATGAGGATTTTGCTCGCCATAAACCATGGCCCTTAATTGAGGATTCTTGTGTAATCATCATTGCAAGCAAAGGAAAACAATAGATAGTGGTTAGCAAGATAAAAAAAAATTAACTTCATCAATCCCTTTCCATTTTATTTTCATCCAATCCCTGATCACATTAATGCCATGCCTTGCTCTGATAATTTTTCCCACTAAGGAGTTGTCATACTTCTCTTTGGCTTCTTCAAGGACCTTATTAGGAATGTACAAAACCATGTTATAACCAGTATCTTTAAATATTGAATGCATGAAATCATGTTTTACAAATTCCTCTTCCATTCCTAACACAATTTTAAGTAATTTCAAGGGATGGTTTTGACTTTCAGATTTAACAATAACAAAGATAGTCATTGAATGTTTAAAAAATTATATGTGGGTAGAGAAATAAATGTTCTAACCACCACCTTTTTTTGAGTTAAATATTCTCCATCCATTCAAAATTAAAAATAAAATGAGTATAAAATAAGAAAAATTAATTCTCCAATGGATAGCATCAAGAGATCTCTTAAGAGGAGAAAGACTGCTCCAACCAAGACTCCCAAAAGAAATTAAAAAACAACATAGCATAAGAACCCTCTAAGGTTGTAGTAGGAGAACTCAAAATTTCCAAACAAAGAAACCCAAAAACTCTCTTTAACACTTCTTGGTCTCAAAGGACTCCGGCCAACTAGAATAGGTAACATGGAGATTAGAGAAGCTTGGACTATCTTAGGATCCTCTAAGATCCCAAAGGCTTTCCCTTGCTAGATTCTAGGGGTTTTTGCTTATTGTTCTCCATTCTCCTTCCCATTGTAGTAGCCCTAGACATTGCTTTTTCCTTTCCTTTTTAATAATTTTTTCCTTATTATAATTCCCCATCTTAGGTAAAGGGGTTTCCTTAATGACTTAAGATATTCTAACATCAATTTGGGGAATATTCAAACTATTAGACATGTTCTGACTAAAAGGTAAACTTTGATGATGAGGGCCTCCAACCTTTTTATTTCTTAGGGAAGGAGTCATGTAGATCATTCTAGGAGAGGCCAAAGATGGCCTTCCCTTCAAGAATTATTTAACCTTTAGATTTGAGGTAACTAAATGGGATCCAACACTCTTATGAGTGTTGATTTTACCTTTCACTTTAGTGAAATGGAGCTATAGAGATTCTTCATAAAATGACACTTTTAGTTCAAAGCACCCTTTTGAAGTCCCAAGAGAAAGATTCATCATAGAATTTCATAGGATCCATTTATCTTTATATAGAGTATCATGGCCTTTATTCGAGGTCTAATATTTAACAACAAGATTCACCTTGGTCTTCAAGGGGTCTGTCAGATTATTCCTAGTTTCAACTAGTTTATCCTCCACCTCTATATCCATCTTCTTATTCAGGGGATCTTGGGGACTATTTCTAGTCTCAACTAGATTATTAGCCTCCACCACCACCATATTCCTTTGGAGGGATGGGTAGCATCTTTCATCGTGACCAATATAGTCACATCCTTTATAGATAACCTCATCTTTTTCATTGAAAATCTTTTCGTTGTAATTCCTACATTTAAATTTGGGTTGGATGATTCTTAAAATTAGTTTATTTTTTTGGATGTAGATGTTGACCCTGACCTCAACCAATATTTTATTGGACCTTGTGATTGAATAAATGGACATTTTTTGTCCAATAGCATGTGTAATTCCTAAGAGGACTTCTTCCTCCCAAAATTCTAGAGGGAGTCCTGACAAGGTAACCCACATCAGAATTTATATAAGAACATCACTATCTAGATTCATAGTAGGCTTCCATTTCCTAAGAGAGAGGAAACTTTTCCCTAAATACCATAGTCTTATTTCTATAGCTTTCCACATCTTTTTAGTGAGGATAAAGAAATTAGGAAATGATTTTTTTCCATGGCATCACATCTATTCATCCTAGATTCTTCCACTTCCTACCCACCCATTCTTTGAAAGTTTCAATCCTTGGTCTTTACCCATAAAATCATGCAAGGAGAGAGTTCTCCAATGAAGATTTTGTGCTTTTAAATATGGCAACAAGGGTTTCCAAGATGGATTCATGCTATGTTCTGAATGACTTGAGATTCTAACTAGTCAGGAGCTTGGAATCCCTTGGTCCTGAAACAACTTTCACCTAACACATCTTGGCCTCTTTCTCCCTTCCATTCTTAAAAATCTTAGCCTCATTGCTAGTTGATATTTCTCCATGTAGTAATGGATTTTTAGATCCTAGACCTATCATCATCATGAAACTTTCTGGTTCTTGAATATTTTATGTTATTTAAATAGTTGTGAGTTATGTAAATAATAAATTAAAACATTTATGAAATTTTATTATTATGCATATACATGTTCAAATACCATCTGTCAATAGGGAGGAGGATTAGTCTTGGTATGATGAGAATGAGGATAAATATGAGGACAATGACTAAGGAAATTTAGGATGTAGCTTTGTATTTATTTGTTTTGTGATTTGGAAGAGACTTTTTATACTCCCTAAACAAATTTATTGTATAAAAAATTCAAATTTAAATCTTGTTGTCTTTGATCATTTAATTATAATAATTGGATGCCTTTTTTTACATTAATATTATAAATTTAATCATTTTATAAACCTAAAATATTAAGTATATAAATATATAATATAATAAAATATAATTTATAATGATATAATATTATATGTTATTATATACGAAAATATAAAATAGTATAATATTATTAATATAACTTGTGAAATATAATATGTAGAATATTAGATATATAAATATATCATATAAAAATATATCATATACAATAATATATTATTATTATTATTTGGATTAATACTGGGGTTTAAACTGGTCTCTTGCCATAAAAAGTATTACAAAAACTAGCCAAATGTGAAGGAACTTATCCATATACATAAATACAAGGCAAATACAAATGAAATGGTGAGCCACACAAAAGCAAAAGAAATAAAATACCCAACTACTAGATAAAGGGATAACCCCAAAAGGGCCAAAAAGTCACCAATCAAAACACAGAGACAAAGAAAACCATAAACTTGTAGATTTACCAAGTTTACTCATAAGCCACCTTTTCTTCCAAATCATCCAAAATGATGCTTTCATTTTCATTAAAAGCCACATAAGATGATTCACCTACCACTTTTATCTTGGATCCCCTATGTTTGATCTTGCAACCCAATGACTCAGTCACTTTGTTGTTATCCAAATGGCCTTGCATGCCCTTTGTAGTAACCGATGTGGTGTCTTTAGAAACCAAGAGGGAGAAGCACCACCCCCACTGAGCCACCAATTTCTCTATAATCTTGACTATATCCACTCATTCCTTGTTATCTATGTCCTCCTTCTAATGGGATATTTGCATAATTAGGATTTAAGATGTGCTAGGGGAGGCAAAGATAGAAAATGAAGCTCTACTAAGTTAGTATCATTGACCTTCTGATAGATCTCCTCTACAAATCCCATAAATATCATGAATGGTGTCTCTAATGCTCAAAAAGTATAAACATGCAACAACCTCATCTGAGTCAGTGAAGGGGAGCTTAAGTAGAGGACCCAACTCAAAATTTACAATTTCCACAACTAGACCATGGTGATGTTCAGGTTTGACAAAGAACATAACCAAATATGAAACCACCTCTAGATCAGACAGAAGATCCATGATGTTTGTGACAAACATTTCCACCACTATGGAATTGACCTAGCTATGCAAGCCCTACTCTAAGTAATCCTTGCCAAGAATAGACGAAATTTCTTGAAATTTTTCATCAAATATAACCCAAAATATATTCTTAAGCCTTGCTCATGTAATGCTTCCTTCAATGCCATTTCTTGGACTATGTTACCACCATACACTGCAGGTGCTGCCAATGCTAATTCTACCCTTCAATCAATGTAGGACACCAAAGCTCTATGAATAACTACCTGCATCCCAAGGTAGAAAGTAGATGATGTGAATTCACCACCCAATGAAAATAAATAAAGAAAAAACCTCATTATTTATTCACTCAATTGTAACCCTTGATCTATGGGAAACATGCATTACCATAGGGACACCATCAAATAGCCAGTGAGGTGGAAAGATTGTACATAATGAAAAAAAAAGATCCAAAAAATAATCGATGAAATTGATTATTATACAAGATTTTGAAAATGATTTTACCCATTAAAAAACATCAAAGTTGATTTCCAATTTTTAGTTTTGTTTTTAATTTAAATTTCTCTTTTTATAAAATTTTCCTTTTTTTTAATCTATGAAATCAAATTAAATGGAAATATAAATAAAAAATTCCATATTGATGGAAGTTAAAGAATAAAAATCTCCCCAAATATCATGAATATTATCCATTTTGAATTCTTTAAGTTGATCAATTCCATAATTGGCAAGGAAATTAGCAATAGAATTAGCCTCTTAGAAACAATGCTTGCATTCTAAAGAGGAAAAATTGGTTAAGTTTCCCTAAACACTAGATAAAATATTTTGAAGTTTCCAAGAGGTGGCATATTTTTTCAAAATCACAAAAAAAAATAATCTTATAATCTCCTTTAATGATGAGCTTGTCAAGATTGCAATGAATGGCAAGGTCAATCCCAATAACTAATGCTTGAGATTCTGCTTCATTGTTAGTTCCATCTACCATTTTTTTGTAAATTACCCTAATCAAGGATCCACTACAATCTTAGATGATACAACTATCCCCAAAAGCACCCAGATTTCCCTTGGGAGAACCATCAAAATTTAATTTAAATCACCTTGATGGTGGAGGAATCCAAAAACTCTTATCCTTTCTTGCTTTTTTACCTGAAATTACTATTGACCCATTAATGGGTAGTGGTGGTTGTTGTTGTTGTTGTTGTTGTTGTTGTTGTTGTTGTTGTCGTTGTTGTTGTTGTTCTTGTTCTTGTTCTTGTTCTTGTTCTTGTTCTTATTCTTATTATTATTCTTATTATTATTATTATTATTATTATTATTATTATTATTATTATTATTATTATTATTATTATTATTATTATTATTATTATTATTATTATTATTATTATTATTCATTTGTTGCATTCCTTGTGGTCTATTACTCCCTCTAAGAGTGGCATTATTACAACCATCCACACCATCATTGTTTCATTGAAAAAGAAGTGTAGTATTTAAAATTACAAATTAAAATTAAGTAAAATAATATACTAAATGAATAAAAACAACTCAAATCTAAGGAAACCTTAGGTCTAGGTTGTATTTAAGGCCTCCTCCTAGGTGTGAAATGGGAATCCCCCTCCCCAGTATAATCATTATGCTAAAAAATAAAAAATTATAATTGAATAAATGAATATTAACAATTCAATACAACAAATTAATAAAAATGAATTAGCTTTTTGACATTTCTAAAATAATCTAGACCTGAGTACAAAGTGACTATCTTCCTAACACATTCCATTTTTTAGTAAAGTCACCAAAGGAACTCATGGAAGCTACTCCTAGGTGTGGCATGGGCCCCACCCTCACAATATCATTAATATGTAAAAAATAAGTGAATATGTTAAAATTCCTAATTATAATTTAATATAAAAATATAAGAGATTGATACCAAAAAATCACCTTTCTAACATTTTCAATGGGAGCAGGTTCAATATCCAAGTAATAACATTTAAATTATAAATTTAAAATGGTAAGATTAATATAAAAAATACAAACAATTAAAAAAAATAAACAAAACAAACCATAAATAAATAATCTTATGATATTACCAAACTAATTTCATTAAGATCAGTGACTATGTGTTGAAATTTCTACATTGGGATCTCTTTTACTTGATGATATTTTTTTCTAAAGAAAAAACTATTTATTTTTTATTTGTTGACTAGACCCATGGAAATTTGTTGGAGACATATCACTTGTCAATGACTAAAGTTTTTTGAGAAGGATCCTTGCCATGTTCTCACTCAAATAATTTCTAAATTGATTTATAAGATACATACAATTTCATAGGCATTAGATTAAAATAGAATATATTAATGAAATTATAGTTTTATGAATAACATAGGCATGAATTCATATATATGAAAGTGTAAATTTATAGAGAGAATAATAAAACCAACAATTGAAAATAAAAAAACTAACATCCCAACATTCTTTTAAAAACATTGATACTTAATAAATGTAAATGGACCATTTCATCATCCTTTTAACAAACAAGAAGATTAAGAGCATAATAATGACAAGGGTATGGCCTATATGTCCATGATGCCACCAATATTGTGGGGTTGTGTCACTGTGTAACCATTATATTATTAACAATGAAGTCCCATTAATACAGAGCTTAATAAAACATTTTTATATTTTGACATCGAAGGCTATTCATACTACCAACTTTGATATAGTTAGTATTTAATTTCATTTGGAAATGAATTTTTGATATATGTATACTTGTATAAATATATAGTGGATGCTAAAGGTTTTGTACAACCTTCGAAACCTAAGAAATTTTGTTTAGGTGTTTGACAAAGTTGAATATACACACATTTTTATATTAAGAATTTGAGAATCGTTATTCTTAAAATGAAGTGATGCAAACTAAAAAAACAAATGGTTTTTCATAATATAATATGTTTTTATGAGGTCTTTTATTTGATAAAAAAATTCTTAATTCCTTATATATGATGATTTTCTTTAAAGGATTGGAACATAGGACTAAATCTAGAATTCTTAGACTTTTTTCCTTTTACTATTTTTGAATTACATAGATGGGATCAAAAATTAAAGTTTATATGTACTATTTTATAATGAAATTATAGTTTTTAATAACTGAGATATAATAAATTTAGAAAGATTGATATTTTCCTGCATTTCACTCACATTTAAAATTGTTTTCATAAAACTTGAGTTTAAGAGAAAATAAAAAATGTAAAAATGAAGTCCTAGTGATACAAGTAGGAATAAAAAAGATATCTAAATATAAAGGAAACATATTTAAGAGTGATGAAGTGTGAGGTCTATGAAAGGTAGTTGAAAATGCTATTTTATATAAGATTCAAATCCAACTGATTTTTGATAAGGAAAAAACATTATTTTGTAATTTATATGAAGATAAATATACTTCTGTGTGCTATTTTATTTCTAATCTACACATTAGGGGTGAAAGGCAAAGGAGGTTTGGGTGGAATGGTATCTTGACAAAGCATTACAATTTTTGCATCATAAAAATATATTAATAATGTAAAGTTTTAACCTGTTTTCGATTTAATGGATCGAAATATGCTTAAACATTTTGGTGAATCTAACTTTTATCTTGAGTATGGAAAACCCTACATATTTATCCCTTGGTGTTTTTTATTTATTTTTTAGGGTTTCATATTTCTCATGCATTAGGGATTTAGATCTGATTATTGATTTTCCTTTAGTTACACATAATCATAATCATTAAGGAATATATAATTGATGTGGATGCTAATAATGGAAATGATTATACTAATTTTGATGATAGATTTGATGATATAGATCAAAGGGGCCTAAATTAATATCTTAAATTAAATCCACATATGATTAATACATTGTTACATGTAACTTGACATGAACATAAAATCTTGATAAAGAAAAAAAAATTGAGGAATGAATTGTTTAACTCTTTAATGATATTGATTTACATTTTAGAGGCACCAATACTACAATAGTTGTTTAGACCACTAGTTTATTTATTACTATTCATATGTTTACACCTATGGATACATAAAAGGTGCTCATCCATGGTGTGTGGGTAACACAACTTACTCCTCGAATCTCTATGGTTTTCCCTATGAAACATACTTTTGTGCACCTTAGGCTTGATACTCATGCAACATCATCTATTTATACTCAATCTTATATGCCTACTACTCAAGCCCTTATGAAAACCATTTTCAATCTTCAACGTAAGGTTTCAAGATTAGAAAACTATTCTTCTAAATTAGGGCATTTGAATAATTTTATGGCATTATTACATAATCTATTCCCCCTATATATTTTTGTATATCCTTACCTACATGACTAGTTGTAGATAGACTTACACTATATGATGGTAAAGGTGATCCAAAGTATCATCTTATAGAATTTCATACAACATGTTTAAATTATGAATTTGATGCTAATTTTTTGACCAAGTGATTTCCTAGGATCCTTAAGAATTATGCTTTGTGATGGTTTTATGACCTTACATTCAAATCATGCATGATTTCAATCATTTTTATGGTTATTTCTTAGAAAAAATTTATATCAACATTGGGGAGAAGGTGTCCTATGCTCAAATTTAGAATGTTACACAACAACCTAATGATCCCATCATTGACTATGAACTTTGAAGAGATGTGTTGAATTCTCAATGACCATGAAGTTAGGATAATTCCCATGATTAATCTAAAGTATAGATCTAAACATCTAACATATTATAATGTCGGGTTTTAAATAAAACCAAATTTCATAAATAAGGAAAAAGATACTAAGAATGAGGATAAATCAATGATTAATGTAGTTTATCAACCTAATAATAGGCTTGTCCCTTTAGATTATCAAAGAATAAAGTGTACACACTTATTAGAACTTCCTCACAAATTATTATAGAAGCTAATATAGTGTAATATCATATCTCTCCCTCTACTGAAGGAGGTCGATATGATTAACAACCTAAGAGATTTAAGATCAATGCATATTGTGATTGGCATAGATGTGTGGGATAATTTATGAACATATGCTTAAGACAATTTTTGATCCCTTTCTAAATCATGCAGTGAAAGAGACCAAGAATAGTCTTAAGATGCATGTGACTTAAAAAATTCACCCTTACCCAACTTATCATGCTTCTAAAATTGAAGAGGACATTTTATAAATGTTCTTATTTTTCCACTTTAGGATACACAAGTACATAGACCTAAAATTATGTTAAATGAGAATAATATTACTGATGATGATTCTACCAATGTATGACTTTTTATGCATGATTTTTGTGATTAATGTGTTGTACATAATGTTATGTTGAATATTGGGTCCAATGAAAACATATCCAAAATGATGATACTTATTAATATTGGGTATGCACTTAAAGATCTGATTTGGACAACTATTACAATATAAGGGTTTGATGCAAATAGAAAAAATGCTTTTGGGGATATTGTGTTACCACTTATGGTATAACCCTTAACTATTACTACTTATTTCTTAGTTTTACTTGATAATGTATAATTTGACATGTTATTAGGACATCTATGGATACACAAGTTATATGTAGTACCATTTTTAGTACATCGATGTGTGAAGTATATTTATAGAAATGGTGTGGTTATAGTTTTATGTATTTAATATGAGTCTCCCATTTGGATGGAGATATTTAATTTTCCATTTCCATCACAACCAATTATATAACTTATGAAGGTTAATCCTATGAAGGAAAATTAGAGACAATTAATTGATCTTCTTTGAAGACCAATGATCCAATGTCCATTACCTTGAAGGTCTATACATTTACAGAAAGTGTTACCTACTTTATCATATGATAAATTTATTCTATAGGCTACTCCACATGTTCCAAAATGAGCATTGTCTCATTCTCCTATCATACAATAAGAATTATAAGTTAATGTGGTTTATATATATATGAAACACCTGCATGATCATATTCATAAAGATGATAATGATAGATAATTAAAAATGTATGATTATTTCTCAAATTTAGGTAATGATACATATGTTATTCCTCATGGTATCACTCACATTGATCTATCTAGGACATACACATGAGCATCCCATTGATTGTATCATTGGTTTTTAGGAGCATATTTTAAATTCAAATTTTAAAAACTACAAGAAAATAAAAACTAAAAAAAATAAAATATTAAAAAAGTCCAAAATCAGGTCCTATACATGAATTTATTTGATTGCTCCATGATTGATAGATTTTATTTATAAAATATACAGTGATTTATATTTACATTTTTTATGCACATGTTTTCACATTATACATAAGTGAGATGCAAGATATATAAGTTACATATTACTCATGACCATAAAGAGGCAAGACATTTATTACACCTAGGGGTTACCTTTCAATACTGAGTACATTCCTATGCTTGGGCCATATCTACACAATTTCTTGGTTTTATTTTTCTATGTCATTTCATTGATCATATTGATTAACTTATATTTTTTAAACATGTATTAATCTTGTGTATAATATTTAGGGTGATATATTCTATGGATATTATACTTTGATATGTTTCAAGGATGACATTACCTCATTGTGTGGACTAAAATTTCTTGATATATGCATGTGTGTTGTTTTTTATTCATACATATGTCTACATTGATCTATGCTAAAATTCATCTTTAATGTGTGCATTGGCATGAGTTACATTCCATGTTTCATGTGTGACCATTGATGTGGCTTATATCAAATGTTTATATGAGTGAATTTATTGTGTTTTATCACATCATGCACTAATTTCATGATGGCCATTTCCTAGCCATGTTAGTTTAGATTCAAGTCATAGTTGTTTCATATATTGAGTGATTGATATCACTTAAACCTTGCACCTACTGATTTGGAATATGGTTCAATGAGATAATGGGATCATACCCTAAGTTTTGGGACACTTATGATCCTTAATATGAACCTATAGAGAAGGTTGACTTCCTTATAATCTAAATGCATCTGATTTAGGATCAACATGTAGGGCCTAAAAGATATGAAAGGAAATATAAAACTAATCCTAAGTCAAAAAAAAATTTCAGGAAAAGGAAGAAGGAAAGTTGAAAGTGAAATAATGGTGATCCACCAAGACTAGATGGAGCAACTCTATAGGCCTTAAAGAACACACTAAATATCTTAGAGGATAATACAACATAACACAAACTCAACTATGAACACTTCAATTGAATACATAATTTGTATGGAGTTGCATGACATAATACAACATTAAGAGGGATGATAAATGGTCCACAAATAATGCTTATATAGATTTATATGTGCACAGAATGTGACCTACAAAAAAAGGTCAAGTTCTACACAGAGGTGTGAAGGAATGGACAAAAATGAGAGGATAAAAGGTTATCCACCCAAAAATATTGATAAAACAAATAAATTCACATAGAATTCAATAAAATTAAGGGAGGTGAACTCAATTCTCATAAAAATGTAAGGCTCGAGTGGTAAAGAGGCTCCTAGAGGGAAGATTTTGGCAGCATTATTGTGCTAAAAATGTTGATCATTTTACAATGTAAGACTTATCATTTTATGGGAAATGGGAATCCCATGGGTCATTAATTACAATCATAACATAGCTAAAAAAATTAGAGGGATATCAAAAATCAAGACACATAATCTCTTTGCAATCATACATGGATGGCCAATATTAATTGGGGATCCTGATTATGTCCTCGAGGTATGTCAAATATTGAATTGATTATTTATTATTAGCTTGATCTCCTTCTCTCATTAGTTATACAACAACTAATATTTAATTTTTCAACTACCATAATTCAATTTGAAAGGCTTTGTATGCAAAACTATGATTGTAGATCTGTTGGCATTATTGGCTTAGAAGATTTTTCTTGATTTCACCATTTTTACTCTCAATGCTAATCTTTATAGACCTCCATGCCATATTTAAAATTTAATGCTCCCTTTAGTCATGCATGTTTGGTCATGTTCTTGAATGTGTTGGACACATTTACATTTAATTTTTAAATTTTAGGTTCATTTAGATCCACTATGCAAATTGCAATATTCCTCAACTTGTCACCCATCCTGACTATGCAATATTTGGCTTTTAATAGTCTTGTTATCTTGATGGGCTTAATTATAATATGGTTTAGTGAGACAATGGGATCAACCCAAGGTGTTGGGATGAACCTTCAAAGAATATTGGCTTCCTTCTAACCTAAATGCATCTGATTTAGGATTAGCATGTTGGCCTAAAATAACTAAAAAGAAATATGCATCTAATATTAAGTATAAAATGTATTAGGGGAAAGGGAGAATGAACACTAAAATGGAAATAATGGTGATACACCAAGACTAGATAAAGCAACTGTATAGGCCTTAAAGAACACACTACATATCTTAAAGAAGTAGACAACATCACATAGACTCCAATATGAATATTTCAGTTACATAAGTAATTTTCATAGAGGTGCAGGAAATAAGACATCATAAAGAAGGAAAACAAATAGTCCACAAATATTGCCTATATATACCTATATGCACATAGAATATGACATATAAGAGAAATTCAAGTTTTTCATAGAGGTGTAAAGGAATGGACATCAATGAGAGGAACCAAGATTATCCACAAAAAAATATTAACAAACCAAAGAAAATCACATAGAATTCAATAAAATGAAGGGAGGTAAAATCAATTCTCAAAAAAATGTAAGGCTCAAGTGGTAAAGAGGCTCCTAGAGGGTATATTTTGGAAGCATTACTATGCTAAAAAATGTCAACAATTTTACAATGTAAGACCCAAGATTGTATAATAAATGGGAATTCCATGGGTCATTAATTACAATAAGAATTTAGCTTAAAATTTTAGTGGGATATCATAAATTAATACACATAATCTCTTTGCAATCAGACATGGATGGCCAAAATTAATTGGGGATCCTTATTGTGTCCTCAAAGTGTGTTGAATATTTTCTCAATTATGTCTTATTATAATGATCTTATTCTCTCATTGGTTTTTCAACAACCAATACTTAATCATTCAACTATCATAAATCAATTTGAAAGGCTTTGTGTGTAGGAATGTGGTTGTAAATCTCTTAGAATTACTACCTTAGAAGATATTATTTGATTCCATTTTTTTACCCTTAATGATAGTCTTTATAGACCTCCATGTGATATTTAATATTTAATTCTCCCCTTAGTTATGCACATTTGGTCATGTCATTCAATGTGTTGGCCACATTTATTTTAAATTCTACAAGTCTACGTTCAATTAGATCCATTGTGATAACTACAACATTCCTCAACTTGTTACCCATCCTGACTATACAATCTTTGGATTTTGATGGTATTGATGGCCAGATGGGATGAATTTTAAGATGTTTCAATGAGATAATGGGATCATCCCCCAAGGTCTGGGACACTTACACTCTTTGGGATGAACATCCAAAAAAGGTTAGCTTACTTAAAATCTAAGTGCATTTTATTTATGATCAACAAGTAAGCCTAAAAGAGCTAAAAGGAAATATATAGCTAATATTAGGTCTAAAATATTTTATGGGAATATGGATAAATAATTTTGAAATGTAAATAATGGTGATGCACCAAGACTAGATGGAGAAACTCTACAGGGCATGAAGAACACACTACAAATCTCAAAAGACAAGACAAAATCACATAAAATCCAAAAAAACATTTTAATTGCATAATTAATTTTTATGAAGATGCATGACATGATATAACATTAAGAGGGATGACAAAAAATCCATAGATAGTGCCTATACAGATATATATGTGCACAGAATGTGACCTATAAGAGAAATTCAAGTTCTACACATAGGTGTGAAGGAATGGATAACAATGAGAAGAATGAAGATTATCCATAGACAAAGATTTACAAACCAAAAAAATTCACAAAGAATTGAATAAAATAAAGGGAGTTTCACTCAATTCTGATAAAAATGTAAGGCTCAAGTGGTAAAAAGGCTCTTAGATGATAGATTTTGGTAGCATTGTTGTGCTAAAAATGTTGACCATTTTAAGATATAAGACTTGATATTTTATAGGCAATGGGAATCCTATGTATAATTAGTTACAATAATAATGTAAGCAAAAAAATTAGAGGGATATAATAAATAAAGACACATAATCTCTTTATAATCAGACATTAATGTCCAAAATTAATTGGGGATCCTAATTGTGTCCTCAAGGTATGCCAAATATTACCTTGATTATATATTATGAGATTGATTCCTTCTCTGATTATATGTGTAATAACCAATCATTAATCGTTAAACTACCATAACTCAATTTGAAAGGCTTCATGTGTAGGAATGCATCTATAGATCTCTCAGAATTACTACCTTAGAAGATTTTGATTGATTCTACCAATTTTACTCTCAATGTTACTCTCTATAGATGTCCATGTAATATTTAACATTTAAGTTTCCCCATAATCATGCACATTTGGTCATGGCTTTTAATTTGATGGTCATATTTTCATTAAATTTTGTAGGTCTAGGTTCTAGTAGATCCTCTATGATAATTATGATATTCCTTAACTTATTATCAATCTTGACTCTATGATCTTTAGATTTTGATGGTCTTGATGGCTAGATGGGCTGAATTGGAAGATGGTTTAGTAAGAGAATGGTAATCATCCCCTAAGGTTTGGGATACTTGTACTCCTTGGGATGAACCTCTAAATAAGTTTGACTTCCTTCTAATCTAAATACATCTGATTTAGGATCATCATGCAAGACTAAAAGAGATGAAAGGAAATGTATAGCTAATCCGAAGTCTAAAATTCATTGGGGGAAAAGGGAGAAGGAATATTGAAAGAGAAATAATGGTGATGCACTAAGATTAGATGGAGTAACTCTATAGGCCTTGAATAAAACACTATAGATCTTAGAGGATGAGAAAACATAAAATAGAATCCAAAATGAACATTTCAATTAAATAATTAATTTTCATGGAGGCACAAGACATAATACATCATTAAAAGGGTTGACAATCAGTCCATATATAGTGCCTATATAGACTTATATGCACATATAATGTGACCTATAAGAGAAATTAAAGTTTTGAATATAAGTACAAAATAATGGATAACAATAAGAGGGATGAATATTATGTATAGACAAATATTGAAAAACCAAAGAAATGCACACATAATTCAAGGAAATGAAGGGAGGTGAAATTGATTCTCATAAACATGTAAGGCTTAGGTGGTAAAGAGGCTCTTGGAGGGAAATTTTTTAAAAGGATCATTGTACTAAAAATTTTCAACCATTTTATAATGTAAGACCTGATATTTTATAGGCAATGAGAATCCCATGGGTCATTAATTAAAATTAGAATGTAGCTAAAAAAATTGGGGGGGATATCAGAAACTGAGGCACACAATCTATTTGTAATTAGACATAGATGGCAAAAATTAATTGGGAATTCCAAATGTGTCCTTGAGGTATGTCATATATTTCCTTGATTATGTCTTATTATCTTGATCTCCTTATTTCATTGGTTGTGCAACAACCAATATTTAATGATTCAACTACCATAGCTCAATTTGAAAGGCTTCATAAGTAGGAATACAGTTGTAGATCTTTTCAAATTACTACCTTAGAAACTTTTGTTGATTCCATCATTTTTACCCTTAATGCTACTCTTTATCGATATCCATACCATATTTAACATTTAAGGCTCACCTTAGTCATGCACATTTGCATTAAATTTCTAGGTCTAGGTTCAAGTAGATCCACTATGCTAACTATGACATTCCTCAACTTATTACCCATCCTAATTCTGTGATCTTTAGCATTTTATGGTCTTAACATCTATATGGGCCATCAATATTAGGCTCATGCATTATCGGCTTCATATCCAATGTGTCTTCAGCTCTGATGATTCCTACCACATGGTTGTTCCTCACTCCTTCACCACACTATTAACTTTGTTGCTAAGAGCTCTAACAACTAGCTCTATATGTCTTCTTTTTAGGAACTTTGGACCTCAAAGGGATTAAACTTTGGCATAATACTTTAGGCTTCCACATTCTATTTTGTCAATTCCTTCACTCTTCCATGCTTTTGTGATCTCAAAGACTTAAAAGACATAATTTTTTAAAACCTTTGGTCCCTACATTCTAAATTATATGTGCTTCCACACTTCAATTTGAACATTGAAAAAATGGCTAAGTGTCGAATCACTTCTTCTACAACTTATGCTTGCTCAAACTTTATACTAGGCTAATTTATCTTCAAAATTTATGTGAAGAACAATAGTTTTGATGATTATTCATAATAATTTTCCTGAAGATAAAACATTTGAGCATTCTTGTGAAGCCTTCAACACTTTGTTTTGGTCCTTTTCTTTGTGAAATTTTCTCTAAGGCCAAAAGAATTCTGGTGAAGCTTTTAGCATTTTTGTTCAGAATGAGAGTTATAACTTGTCTATCAGTTTTACTATATAATTTTTTCAAAGACCTACTTCCTTGACACAAAATGTGAAGGATAATTTTGAGAACCTGCTTAGTCTTTTTGCATCCCTTTGGCTTAGTTCCTTTTACCAAACTTAGACTGAACTTGGAACATTGAAAGTAATCTTGAAGACCCTTTCTGAATTGGACACTACTTTTCCATGGTAACCAAAAATGGCCAACATTAAGGTGACTTATGTGGGTTGATTTTTTGCTAAGAATGAATCCATTATCCTTTACAGTAATCCATTAGGTGTAGAATCATATAGGCATCCAAACTTCTCATATTTTAAGAACACAACCCTATGGAATAGGACCATCTTGAAATAATCAAACTGAGATTCACCTCACAAAAAATAGAGAAAGTGAGGAACAAGAAAAAATGAAAGTGTCTAAGTGCTTAGATGAAATAAGAATGACAAAACTATTTAAAATGAGCACATATGCACTTGGGGAAAAGAAAACATTTAAACAAATGTGTCTCAACACTTGGAGGAGATAAAATGTAACTAAAATATTATATACAATTGAAGAGTACTTCAAAATTAGTGTTTTAGATGGATCCCATTGACTGGGATCTATAACCCTTATCCATTTAAATTTTAAAACTAAACAGCGTTGGCATGATTTTAGTATTTTATGACATACATACCACTCCATATTGCATCAAACATTATGTGCTTCCCATATTTTGATCTATATACATTCCATTTGAACACTAAGTCTTCTTCATGGAAAATTCTACTAGTGGCATTCCTATCAAATTTTCTCTTCATTTCAGCTTACTAAAGCTCCAAAGTATGTAATCCTTAATTCCTAGTCTCTTCCATCTCCATGAGTTTAGTAAGCCTCACCATCATAAGATCATTTTTCAACTAAATATAGCAGTAGAAAAGCTATAGTGAGGGAAATTCTAGTGACATAGGCAACCTAGCCTCTCTTATGTATATCAACATGAATTTAGATTTTCTAATCACCCTTTTTAACATTATTTTATCATCCCATAGGGTTGCTTTAATTTTTGCTTGCCAAGTCCTTTAATACTCCTCTATGGTTTGCTCAATGATGTGGATCAAGTTTTTATTGGTTAACTCAGCCAAACCATTACCTTGAGGTTAATAAGTTGAGGAGGTGCTCAAATATATGTTATTCCCTACTTCTCACTCTTTTATTATAGTTCTAATAAATAAATAGCATTGTTTAAGATAATGATGGCTAGGACATGAAATCTAGTCATAATTCCCTCATAAAAATCCAAGATGGATGTTTCATTTGCTTGTTTTAGGGCCACTTCCTCTATCCATATTTTGAAATAGTCTATGCTAGTGAGGATCCACTTATATCCAACACTTGAAGGAGGGTTGATTATTCTAATGAAATCTAGAACCCACTGAGATAAGGGTTGGTCAACTTGAATTGGATGAAGTGGAAGAGTTACTAGCCTCTGTTTGCCTATAAGGAAGGCACATTTTTTTCAAGTTCTTACCCATCTATAATCATCCTTGAACAAACTTTGCCAATAATAACCAAACTTCCTAATCTTGATAGCACTAGTTTTAGTTTATTAATTCCCTTCTGACAATCCATCATGGAACTCTTAAAGGATCTTTTTGATCTAATTCTAATTTATTCATCTTAAAAAGTCTCTATTGATGTCTTTTCTATATAACACATCATTGATGAACACATAAGGAATAAAATGCAACTTAAAATGTCTCCTTTTTACCTTATCAAGCTCTTGTGGATACTCACTTGACTGGAGGAAGGCTTTCATACTTTGAGTCCATCAATTAGGAGGATCTTGATCAGATGGTCATTCTTCCTGCTTCATCAAGACTATTTTACTCTCATCTTTTGGATTAGCTAATAATTACTCATATCATCCTTTTCTTCTTATGAGATTATTGATCTAGATGTTAATTTCATAATCCATCACCTTAGTGATCCAACTAGCTCTTTTTTCATTGATATCTCTACTCAATAAAAACTCCTTCATGCCTAGATGTGAAACCATCAATTGGATCTTATTATTAGAGATCATGTGTCTTAATTTATTCAACACCTTTATAATAACCATCACATGTTTTTACACACATCTATATCTTAATTCTTAGTCTTTAATCACTTGACTAAAAAAAGTGATAGGCTTCTCCATATTGTCACTTTTTTTATGTACTAAGATTGTTAAGATGATTTCATATCCTTTGAAATCATAGAGGATGAAATACTTTTCATAACATGGATTCACAATTGTGGGATCTTAGGATATGTCTCTCTTAATCACTTTAAATATGTCTTTACTTTAACTTGTCTATCTTAAAGTAGCACTTTTCTTAAGCCTAGAGTTAAGTGGCTTGATTAGTGAAACAAATTTTGATATAAACATTCTCACAAAGTTAATCTTTCCCAAAATCTTTGGATGCTTTTCTTATGGATTAATAGAGAAAGGGACATGATTGATTCTACTCTCTATGGGTTGATAGCCTATCCATTCTTATAACTAACATGCCCTAATAACTGACCTTAATGGATAAAAACACACATTTATTTGGGTTTAAAGATAACCCAAAATCTCTACATGTGTCAAAGACTTGATGAAAATGATCCAAGTGATCAGATGCATATTTGGAGAAGATAATAATATCATCAAAGTAAACTAAGATCATATCATTGATCAAGCCCTTAAATGCCATGTCCATAGCTCTTTTTAAGGTAACACCAACATTGGTCAATCCAAAAGTCATCTTCCTATATGCATAAGTGCCCCATTTGGCTGTAAAGGTTATCTTGAATTAATTAGACTCTTGTAACAATATTTGATTTTAGCCTGAGTAACCATGAAGAAGTGAAAATATCTTAGCCTTTGATACTATTTCAAGGATCTATCCCATGGGTGGAAGGGGATAGTGATCTTTCAGGGATGCTCTCCAGTTTTATTTCTCACCAGGACTAGGTTGGATACCCATGAGGAGTGATTGATAAGAAACATAATATTAACCTCTATGATTTTGGTCAGTTTATTCCTCATAAGTGGTTATAATTTGGGGTTTATAGGTCTTTGCTTCTATGTAATTGGCTTTCCATTAGGGGCTAACTCCATTTAATGTTGGGCCAAGGCTAGGTTAAAAACCTTGAGATCTTGGTAAATCATGCAAATATATCATCATAATTTCTACAAAGGTGGCTAAACCCTTCCTTTTTATGCTGAGTGCATACCTTACTAGCCCTCAGGAGTTTGCCATTATAAATGAACACTTCATCACAATTTTTTGTATTTACTATCATGTTTTTCTTCTCACCTTTGATTGGTTATCAAAGTTGAATATGATCTCTAGAGTGATCAATCCCTTAGTTAAATTGTTTCTTTTCAATTGGATGATTTGATCCCCATACTATGCTTGTAACCCCAACTAGTTTTTGGTATAAAATTATGTTTCCTCTTGTATAAAATTGATTATTTGATGATCATTCTCAAACACTTGTCAATTAGCATCATTATCAGGCACTCTAGGTCTAACTATAAGTTTGACAAGCTATCATTAATCTCTTGCAACCTAAATAGGGAGGTCATATTGAGATCCTAATGAGGAAAGTATATCTGCATTAACATTATGCTTCCTAGGCATAACATGTACATTGAAAGCATTAAATCTATCAATGTGATCCCAAACATTGTGTTTATAATCATTTATCAGGCTATTTTTGGATGTATTTTGGGTTCTCACCTTATATACAACCAACTCACTATCCCCAAACACTTGAAACATTTATGAGCTAAAGAGGCATTTGTTAGTTTATGAGGATGAAAGCTCATCAACACTTCCTGCAACATATTCCTTTAGGAAGGGATGGATAGGGCCTTCCACATAGTCACATTTAATTTAATTTTCTTCATCTGTTACACTATGTTGAAGGAAATTTGAGTCCTTTTCATCTAAAAATTTAGGATAGCAGCCTCCTCCTTATTGTCTTAACCAACTTGTGGTCGATTCTCCTTCTGAGTAGGTTGAGTTATTTATGATTAGATGGTAGTAGGAGTCACCTATTATTTTTAAACATCATGTGTACTTTGTGCAGTAGAGGTTTGGCCTAATGAGGAAGACTTTTCTCTTTTCATTGTTCTTCTTTTAAACTTGGTGTTATAAGCCATTGGAGTGTTGATTGCATTTGGTACTTAGTTCTGATTTATGCCAATGAATTTTTTCTCCTACCAATTTACCAAAATGGCTTCATTCACCTATATTTGGGCTTCCTCATGCACTTATTCCCTCTATGAATTTTATTCTTTTGGTTTCTCCTAAGGGTATGATACCTTTGCACCATCAAATCTTAATTTAGCACTCCATTTGCATAGGTAGATTGATTATGTGGCTAATTGCAAAGAAAGCACCACTCATAATCTTGTGCTAGATTGTTTTGAATGGGAATAATGTCTCTATAAGTATGATAGTATTATGATTTTTTATATAATGTAGTTTAGAGTAAGTGAGTTAGCCTTGGGTTTATGTATTACTTTAATAGGGTGGCCTAGCATGTTGGTAAAAATGATTAAATGGTTAGTAAGGTCTAGAATGTTGGTCCTATTTTCTCTTTAAGGCTACTATATCATTCCCAAAAATTTATAACAATGAATAAAATTCATGTAATTCACTTAGAGAAGCGGTAGATTTAATTGGTGGGCTGATTGTAATAGGAATATGTACCAGTGGGATTTGAGTTGTAGGTTAAATGGGTGGTGATTCTAGAAAGAGAGGCATGGGATGCCTAAGATAAATTTTTATAAAATGAATTAAGCAAATCCCAGTCCTCACATCAATATCATATGCATCAATAAGTACTCCTCCCCCTATAGATTGGACCATTACAACAATATCACTATTTAAAGCCCTTAATATAAAAATGTAGTATTTGGAGATGGATTGAATAAGGGTGGTATTTTGTGCCAAACCATCTGGAATCTAAAATTAAAATCAACCATCATCTCATGTGGGTATATCTTAATGGTGGTGAGATATTTCATCAAAAGTCGATGGTCCCTCTTGTATTCAAATTACTTGAATAAATTTTGTCCTAGCACGACCCAACTATGAATGGAGTTAGGTGTCAGACTCCTATACGATTGGAGGGATTTTCATTTTAAATAAGAGGCAATTACCTTGAATACTACATTATCTTTGGTGATGCTAGATTATATTTTATCAATATATTATATGTGTTCTACATGGTTAGTTGTATTCTCACTAGTAAAGTATGACAAGATTTTAAGCTCTAAAATTGTAATGTCATAATATCGATCTAGAGCCAATGTACTACCTCCATTAAAAGGCACAAACATTTGGTTTTTTTGGGAAACATTTAATGGGATAGGAAATAAACTTCCTCTAGGTAGGGGAAATCTACCAAATGGAAGGGTAGAGTGAGCTCTTGGGGAGGATTGCCTTGAATTTTTAACTCTCCTAATAGGAGATGAGGATGTTCTAACTCTTCATCTTCTATAAGGTAAAGTTAATTTAATAGAATGAAAAATAATACATCTTGAATATGATCTAATTTGTATTGACATATAGATGGATCACTGATCTTTATAAACCACAAATAATTGGAGTCATTAGGTGCTTTAAATAGTGTCTTCTACACTATTGACTAGTAACAACACCAAAATATTAGATAAATATTTGTACTAGTCTCACCAAGCATGCAATAAAATATTATCACTCAAATGTTTCACCCACTAAATTAGAAGATGGTTCAGTGAGACAATGGGATCATCCACCAAGGTGTGGGACACTTGTACTCCTTGGGATGAACCCCTAGAAAAGGATGGATTCCTTCTAATCTAAATGTATTTTATTTAGGATCAACATGTATGCCTAAAAGAGCTAAAAGGAAATATATATCTAATACTAAGTCTAAAATATATTGGGGGAAAAGGGAGAAGGATTGTTGAAAGGGAAATATTGGTGATGCACCAAGACTAGATGAAACAACTCTACAAGCCTTGAAGAACACACTACATATCTCAGAGGATGATAAAACATCACACAAAAACTAAAATGAACATTTTAATTACATAATTAATTTTCATGAAGGCACATGACATAATACAACATTAATAGGGATGATAGACAATCCATAGATAGTGCTTATATAGACCTATGTGTGCATTGACTGTGACAAGCAAGAGAAAGTCAATTTCTGCACAAAGGTACAAAGTAATGGACAACAATGAGAGGGAAAAATATTATTTGTGGAAAAATATTTAAAAACCAAATAAATTCAAATATAATACAATAAATTTAAGCGGGGTTAACTCAATTCTCATAAACATGTAAGGTTCAGGTGGTAAAGAGGCTCCTGGAGGGTAAATTTTGGTAACATTATTGTGCTAAAAATGTCAACTATTTAACAATTTAAGACCCAAGATTTTATATTCAATGGGAAGAACATGGGTCATTAATTAAAATCATAATGTAGTTGAAAAAAATTAGAGGGATAAAAAAAATTGAGACATATATTCTCTCTACAATTAGATTAATTGGGGATGTTGATTGTGTCCTCAAGGTATGTTGAATATTGCCTTGATTATATATTATTATCTTGATATCTTTCTTTCATTGGTTGTGAAACAACCAATCTTTAATCATTAAACTACCACATCTCAAATTAAAATTCTTCATGTGTAGGATTGTGGTTGTAGATCTCTTGATATTACTACCTTAAAATATTTTGCTTGATTCTATGATTTTTACCCTCAATGATAATCTCTATGAATCCACATGTCATATTTAAAATTTAAGGCTTCCCTTAGTTTTGCAAATTTTTTCATAACCTTCAATGTGTTATCTACATTTGAGTTAAATTATACAAGTCTAGGTTCAAGTAGATCCAATTTTGTAACTATGACATTCCTCAACTTGTTTCCCATCCTAACTCTATGATCTTTGGATTTTAATGGTCTTGACAATCATATGGGTCTTCAATATTAGGCTCATGCCTTTTCGGCTATGCAACCAACATGTCATCGATTCTGATGGTTCTTACCATGTCACTGCTCCTCACTCCTTCACTACACTATTGGATTTATTGCTACAAGATCTAATAATCAAATCTACATGTCTTCTTCTTTAGAACTTGAGACATTAGAGGGATTGAACTTTGGCCCAAGATTTTATGCTTCCAAGCCTCCACGTTTCATTTTTTTAATGCCTCTACACTTCCATGTTGCGTTAATGGTGTTGAGCGTAAATTTTTAAACAAATTGGTCCTCAAGATCTAAAGTATTTACACTTCTATTATCCATTTTGAACATTGATAAAATAGCTGTGTGTCAAAGTGCTTCTTCTACAATTTTTGCTTGCTAAGCATTTCTACTCAGATAATTTGTCTTTGGCATTTATGTTCGGGAAAAAAGTTCCAACAATTCTTCACAATAATTTTCTCAAAGATAAAACACTTGAACATTCTTGTAAAGCCTTCAACATTTTGTTTGGCCCCTTTCCTTCACATAATTTTCATAAAGGATAAAATACTTGTCCAATTCCAAAAATATTTTGGCATTTTTTATTAGAATGAGAGTTCTAACTTGTCTATCAATTTTGCCAAACAATTTTACTAAAGACCTACTTCCTTGACACAAAATGTGAAGGCTAAATTTTCAAAACCTGCTAAGTCTTTTTGCTTCCTTTTGGCTTAGTTCCTTCTGCCTAACTTATACTAAACTTGAAACATTAAAATCAATCTTGAAGCCACTTTCTGAATTGGACACTGCTTTTATGTGGTGACCAAAAATGGTCAATAGTCCTTATATGCTTCATGATCATGATATTTTATATGTGCATGGATACATGTGTGATTCTTTCTAATCTTGGTATAGTGAATTATATCAGATATTATTATCTTATGTGTAATTCAATGATTTATATCATGAATTCTACATTATTTATTACTGTGTTGTTTATTGCTACCTACGTAATTGTTATATCTATTTGAAATGGCACTTGTGTGAAAATTAACTTAGATTATATGTTTCATACATAATTGAATGATGATATATCTTATCATGTTAGTATACATGCTTTACACTATTACATTTTCTTATATAAAACATGATTTGAATAAGTATTTATTATTAGATGACTAACTCACAAGTTTATCTCTCACCTCAAAAGTGGGGCATACATTGGGCTTATCTTAGAGATTCAAACTATGATAGACAAATAATTCAAATTTTAAGACATGATATGTGATTCATATGGGATATGTTGGACATATTGAGACATATGTATGCATATGTGAATAATTTTATAGGATTATGAAGAACATTTGAAATATTATGACATTATCGGCCAAATTATATGGTCCAAGTTGATAAAATTTATCAAATTGAGCATATTCATTAGATTTAATAAATTGAACAAAGTGACATAGATTATGGCATTCTATATAATTTGGAGGCAATTATGGATAAAATTTTTAGCATGAATATCATTCGTGCATACACTTTTTTATTTATATGATGAGAGTTAATAGTACTACATATACACTTTGGATATATAATACATATGCATTGGTTGGTTCAGAGTTAAAATTTACATGCAAACCTATTTCAATATTCCACCAATATAATTATGATGATATTTTGAGTATTGTAGTTGAGTTTTTGCATTGCTCAACTAATACTTCTATTTCTCAAATGGGGCTTGAGACGTATTTACTTCTCAATACATAAATTTTAATAGTTTCATCTCCTTTGGGTATACTCACCCCATGGAATTCTCTAATTTAGTTCCATAAAGTCAAATATGTTCACATACCCACAAGCCTATTCATTTCTTGAATTTTTAATTTCAATTAATTCAATGATTTATATTAGTTTGTATTTTTATATCATAGGTGGAATTTATAGACATAAATATGGTCTTAGACACTTGACAATTTAAATTTTAGCATATATTTGGCATGCATGACTTGTGCTTACACACTTGAATCTGGTGCATTATTTCCCCTATTTTTCTATCTATTTATTATCTTGTCCAATCTAATTTTTCATCATTGACATTTAAGATATCCCTAGTCTATTAAAAATAATTCTACAATTCTAAGAAAGTTATCACCAATTTACAAATCCCTATTTTCCCCTCTCTAAACATTATCTATAATAATTATATATAGTTATAGTTATTGTAGGTGTCCACATTTGATGAAAATACCTAGGAGATTCAAACAACTATTTTTTAAATTCATAGCTCTCTTTTGGGTTGGCATAAACATGTTTCCTATGTTGGTTATGGGGGGAATACCAAAGTGTCATCTATAAATACAAATCAAGACTAAGGCCATACATATCTAGCACTATCTAGAACTCCTTTTATAAAAACACTATCAATATTTATAAATATATTTTTAAACCTTCGAGGCATTATCTAAAAGGCATACACATTCAAAAACTTAAATGAATATCCCTAAATCAAAATTTTAACACTAACAAAAGGTCAAAGATACATGTTGTCAAGTGTCAAAATCCAAAGCATTACATTACATTATATTGAAACATGATTGAGTGCGCACGCGTGCACGCACACACACACACACACACACACACACACACACACACACACACACACACACACACACACACACACACACACACACACACACACACACACACACACACACACACACACACACACACACACACACACACACACACGCACGCACGCACGCACGCACACACGCACGCACGCACGCGCACACACACACACACACACACACACACACACACACACACACACACACACACACACACACACACACACACACACACACACACACACACACACACACACACACACACACACACACACACACACACACACACACACACACACACACACACACACACACACACACACACACACACACACACAAAGGTGGGATAAATACATAAATTTTTATCCCTCTATAGATTATTTTAATGTATGTAACACTTATTCACTTAGTAGGTAGTGATTGGGGTTTTTAAACCCATCTTTTGCTTGTCTTCTTTCAGGTTAATTTAGTGTCAAAATTGGAGTTAGAATTTCAAGGGAAGAGGACACAAATTTAGGATTTGTGCATAGGATGAAGCAAAATTAAACACCCAAAAATACTGTATAGAGGTAGGTGGAGTGATCTGTGGTAGAAAAAAATAACAAAATAAATAGGTATAATATCAATATCCATAGGTATCTAATCTTTTGATTTTAGTAATCTTAGCGATTATAATTACCATTTTCTTGATCCAAGTAGATACAAAAATATTATAGAGTCATCTTGAGTACTATGACACTGATAGTGAGAAATACATATCATAAAATCATCTAAGTGCCTTCTCTACCTTTTTTTCTAGGTGAGTTACAAAACTGGTAAGCTCAATCAATATCTCTTGAAGAATTCATATTTATGTGATGTATGATTTATCTTGAACAATATGAATTTCAATAATTTAATCCTATTTAGATTGCCTAAATCTAAAATAATTTAAATTGGGCATATATAATTGATTGAATGGCATAGAATAAGTACATGGAATGGAACTCCCACTTGTGTTCTAAATTGGGTGTGGACCCACTAATCCCACATTTAATTATATAAAAAAGCCATTGAACCCCTGAAACCATAAAGAGGATTTTTTGTATTTATTGAAAATTACCATTTACTAGAATCCCAAATGGTGATCTATGTTAATGCTTATAATTTTTTTAGTTTTCATGGGTGTGGTTATTTTTACACCCTAAAATTCATGCAAGCCCTAAAATCTCTTCATAAAAGATGAAAATAGGTATGGTTCTTCTATGTACACATTATTTAAAAAACAAATCTCATACTTGCAATGGGTGTGTAGTTGTCCCTTAGTGTCTCCTATGTATGAATTGGTTCCTTTTTTAGAGCCTCCATCATAAAAGTGTATGCAAACAATGGTCATTCTTGATCATTTTTCCACTCAAATTTATCTATTAACTCCTGGTACTATACTATTATTATGTTGATGATACATTCGTAAATAAATTGTGAGAAAATTTATAATTTTATCCATAACCACTATATGGCATAAACAAAATTTTGGATTAGGTTTTCACCAAATTATTCTACAATGGAAGTATCTAGTCTTTCGTAGGTGGTCAAAAGGAAATATAGGTTCATAAATAGTGTGGTTTTTTTACGAATGGAATTATTTGAATTATTTGCCTATCATGGTAATGAGCACTTGTTGATTTTAAATTTTGTGGGGATGGTGGACACAATAACTTCACGACTTCCATAGGATAAATAGAGTGATGGAAGGAACATAATGGTAGAAGGGAAGGGATTTGTCAATTTTTGGAGGTCAACTACCATGTTGGTGATCCTTTTGGAATGCACTAGTAGGATAGGATCAATATTCTCAACCAAGATGAAAAAAATTTAAAGAACCATTCCACCAAATTCTAACTTAACAAAATAAAAAATTACTATGCATATTACTCAATGTTGGTTATGATAATGTCCATTTTTGAGTTGATGGTGAACTATGTAGTTTGAATGGTGATGGAGGTGAAAAATTAAATAATGGGTTGGATTCATAATGAGTGATATAAATTCCCAAGAAATTCATATCTCTAAGATGAGTTCCACTACTTATTATTTCTAAAATTACATGAAGTATAGTTAGTAAGCTTGTTATGTAGTCATCAAGGGAAGTTATTTCTCACTAATATTAAGCTAAACTAAAAATAAACATTTTAAAATGAAAATTCAATTGTTGATCTAGAAGAGTATTGATTGGTAGATTCTTAGGCTTCTTTTGTCATATTTTTTTAAAAGCCCATTAATGGATTTGTTAAGGACATAAGGGTTTGTGGCATTATAGCTTGTATTGTAGAATAAATTTATATGGGTATCCAACTTTTTGATGAAGATACAATTATCATAGTCTATAAGGAACTTACTAATCCATACTCTATCTCCTATTGCATTTCTAAAATAAATATAATAATATAATTTTACACATACATTATATTAAGAAAATAATAAAACAAAATAATATGATTTAACAAATAAAATTTAAATTTATTGGAAAAATAAAATATACACTTCTAGAAAATAAAACATACATTTCTCCTTCCATATGACTAGTGTTGCACTTCTGCCTTTATAAAGTGTTAATATGAGAGACTTAAAATATATAAAACAAAATTAAATAGCTAAATAGAGATTAAAAACATGTAATTTATTCTAAAAAAATACATAATTTTTTTTCAAGTGGAAATTAACTAGACTTGATTAAAATATCATAATTATTTATTTAATAATACCTAACTAATAACCAACTACTAAATTAAATACTAACATATTATATTGAAAAATACTACATAAAATATATTGATCATTACAAATAATTACATGCTATGCATTCCTTCCTACACTCAGTTCATCTAATTGTTAACTCCTTCATTCTCCCCCTTGATTACCAAGAGGGTAGTTCCCAATTATTTCCATGGCTCAAAAAATTGTTCCCTTGGAAAGGTATTTGGTAAAAATATTGCCATTTTTTTTAGTTGTCAGAATAAATTGTAACTCTACTTGCCCATCTTTTTCCAAATCTATGCACTATCATTAATATAATGTATCATTAATCATACAAAAAATATGGGTGGAAAATTCACACCCCAAAATAACCAAACTAAGTTAAAACAAGCCTCAGGAAGAGCAAAGTCTATAAAAGGCCACCACATGGCCAAATGAACCTCAATTAAACAAAATCAAGTGCACATCAATCAAAAAAAGAGAAAGATAAAAGCAAAAATAATAAGGAGTACATTAAGCAGTAGTAGAGAACATTGTGGTAGGTAGAGATAGAGGAGGTGGATGATCATGAGGGTTTTCCCCACCTCCCTGAGTCAGAGGATCTTCATCAACCAGGATGGGGACCCAACCATTAGTCTTATGGTTACTTTTAGTATCATTTTTTTACTTAGAACCCTATCTAAAAGGAGAAATAACCAATTACATCTACAAGATCTTACCCTATGAGCCTCCAACCCCATCACCCCACCCCCCCAGCACATTATCACCATTATCTTTGTTGTCCCTATCATATTATTAGGGAGGAGATGGACAATAAGAGGGAAGAGATGCACTCTTCTAGCTTCAAGACTATCGATTGTGAGATTGGTGATGCCATCCCCCATGACCATGACCCTGGGGGATAATTGTGGGGAGAGGGGTCAGGAGGCTTATGGCTAACAACATAAGGAACATTCCCCTAATGGTCCAAGAGGACTACAAATGGTGGAGATCAAGCTGAAAATTATTTTTTTGAATGTCAATCTAAAGTGTTACATTAACAATTATAACTTTATTAGTTATGGAAAAAAAAATTTCAATATCTTCATTATTAAAACATAAATTATTTCTAGTTTTCCAAATCTAAAAAATAAAATTAGTATAAAAAATCTACCAAAATCTATTATATCTTGTAGGAAGTAGGGTGGAATCACCTAGGAAAAACATATTCCAAGTGAACTTTTCAATCCTAAAGGGTTTGAAAAGGGTATAAATCCATCTCCAGGTAGACTGGGCATGAGGGAATAACCAAAAAGTAGGCACTTAATAGATTCTAGGTGATGACAAGATATGCAAGTGGGATTCAAAATACCCATGTGTTTGAGCTATTCCCCCATAGGCAAACCTTGGTAGATAACACAACAAAGGAAATGGGATTTTTTAGGCTCAATATAATCTACCCAAACATTATCAAACCTTTGAACCCAAACATGATGGAGAGTTATAAAGGACCACTAATGATTGAGGATTTTAGTATCAATATGTTGAGGGGCCAAAATATTATAACCCAGCCTAGGGGAATAATGATATATTGACATAGTTTTAGGCTAAGATCAGTCCTTCCACCATGGCATAAGAGAGGAAACTCCAATTTTGTGTAATTACTCTTCAGGTATGGAACTCTGTAATTCATAAATAGAATATGAATCTTCCTTATTTAGATTGAATTTAGACTTTATTGTATTCCAAGGAATCTAGTCCCAAGTGACCTTATAGAAGAGGTCTCAAATTATGTGAATACATTTTTTGAATAATGTCAATATTTTGACCTAAGGGACTATGGCAAAAGGGACATTATGTAAATTCAATGTGAGAAACCACCATAGGGATTGATAATTGAGAGAAAGACCATTTCTAAACCCTTCCCCCACCCAAATGATGTGAGGTTTGAGATTTTCCCAAGCCTTCTAGATAATTAACATGATAAAAGTGCCCCCTATCTTAATCAGCATAGGAATAATGATAATGTTGTGTAAACCAATCCCTTGTTAGGCCTTTCTACCAAGAAGGAAACCTTGATAGATGCATTGCCTCGATAATATTTTATACGCCTCATACCCTTTTAAGATTCTATGATCCATTTAACATTGAGAGAAATCCTTTGAATCTTAAGATCAATGAGCCCAAGCCCACTAGCTTCTTTAGGGTGACAATAAATGGTCTAAGAGACTTGATGAAAACTGTGGTGCCCTTTAGAATTGGCCCAAATAAAGTCTCTCAAGAGATTTTATATATTCTCATAAGAGTTATTTTAATGAGTATAATAAGATGAGCAGTAAACATGAGTATTAGTGAGCACCTTAAAATAGATATAGAACTTCCCAATCATATTTAATGGTTTGGTTATCCATAAGGAGATTTGTTTCACAACTCTTTAAACCACATAAGATCACAACTTTGCATGGGAGGCTGTAAAATAAAATGTAATTCCTAAGAATTTAAAATGAACCCTATGGAGGATCCATTTCCACTTATATCCCTCTAACTTGGGAGGTTTAGGTGAAAGGAACTAGAAATAACATTGAGTCTTTTGCCATTGAATGGAAGACCCAAAGACAAGGTAGAAAATGTCAAGATATTTCATAACATACTCAAAATATTCCTCATCTTCCTAAAGAGTGAGGAATGATTCATAAACAAAGTTCCCATTAATCAATTGATAGTCTATGTTATAGATAGAAATACCCTTCACCAAACACCTAGAAGCATAGTTATCTAAAAGATAGTTTCAAGCCCTCAGTAACTAGAACATAAAGAGAAGGCACAATGGGGAACCCTTTTGTGATAGATATTTTAAGCTCAATGTTTTGTTATTTATATCCATTTATATTAATACAAGCCCCAAAAATATAAAACAACATATTAATAATGTGAAAAAACTTGGGACCAAACTGGAAATCCTAAAGCATAACTATGATAAAAGGTTGTTCAATCTGATCATAATCTTTCAAAAAATAAATATTTATGAATAGCACCTTTTGATTGGAAATCTTATCCCATTAAATATCTTCCCAGACATCAATAACATTATCCAAAATGTATCTATGTTGAAAAACATTATTTGTTCACTTCTCATAATTAAGGGGAGCAGATGCTTGATTATGAGGGCTAAAGATTTAGTTATGATTTTGTAAGATACATTAAGCAAGGTGATGAGCCTCTATTTGGTAATTACCTCAAGGTCACCAACCTTAGGAATGAATTTGATGTTACCTTCATTAATGAGATGGCCTAAAGAGTTGGACAAAACAACTTCAAAGTAGACTTTATGAAAATGATTTCCAACCTATAATCTCCTAAAAGAGGTATTTGAGTGCTAAGAGTGCTACTTGAGACTACCTATTCTTAGATTATCCCTAGACCTATCTTAAAACCTATTATCCCACTTATGAAACTTTTGTACAGGCCATAGGCATCCCTAATCAGTCCAAAAGTAGTCTCAGACCCTCATTTCTCAATCCTAGCCTTTCATGCCTAGTGTTCTACTAGCTAGACACTAGTGCCATAATAAATACACTAGTTCCATGTAGTGTTAATGTCCCAATAATGGTGCTAATTTATTTTCCCCTTGCTTTCTCAAATGAATATATTTTAAAAAACTAAATATCCCTAAGATTAGATTTTATAGATTTCTAGTCTCAATCATATTTAAGGCACTCAAGACCACTATCACTTGCACTTGAACTAATAATTAGGTGAGGATAATGTAGGAAACTCTCTTCACAATAAGATGTTGAGGATGTCCAATATATCCTACTAATGAACATAATTTTAATCACATGTCCTAGTTGTATGGAAGATTAGGGTTTTCATAATAAATTAGCCATTATTGGTAAAGTACAGGCTTACAAAATTCATGTACATATGAATAGAACCTAGAAATATGGACATAAGTACACCTAGAAGTTCAAAACATCCTGTAAAAAGGACACTATAACAAATATCAAGACACTACCACCACTTTACTAATAATGGTGTTACTATCCAATTGTGGAACTACTATCAAGGGGTTCTAACATAAGAGTTCAATTTATGACATCACACTAGCTTCTATCTTAGTTCTCAACACTCATATCATCTATATCAGGTGTTTTATAGCTAAATATTTATTTTCACTATTTATTATTATTTTTAGAAAATTCAAAGCTAGTCAATTTTGTAACAAATTAGTGGTTATATTTATCACATATTATTTCCTAGATTTAGTCTACTTAGCACTTTAATCAAACATAATATTTACACTAGTTAAGTCCTAAAAGGTTAAAACATTTGGTGAACTTGACTTAATTTGAAGATTACTAAAAACCTAACCCTAGATGCTCTTAGGGTTTGTATCCTTTTTGTGTCTATGCTCAGATTTTATTTCCAAAATTTAAGATTTGTTTCAATATTGGTTTTTTGTAATCTTTTTTCAATTAAAATTCTTTAAAGGTTAAAAATATACAAAAACTTGTTTTCCTACTTCCCAAACTACAATGGAAAAATTAAACAACTAATTTTATGAGATAGATAAGAAATAATTACATGACTTTATGTCTAAACATTTAGATATGCAAGATGACCTCAGCACTATTATTTAAGAAGAGCTCCAAAAATCAAACAATGGTCAATCTTTAACTCCCCCAACTAATAACATTGTTACACCTACAATGCAGCCAACTCAGCTAGCACAACCAATAATTGTAATTTAATAACCTTTAGTGACAACTACACCCCTTGTGGCTAGTTCCTCCATTCCAGATGTACAATCCCTTATGCACGAGGTTCATACTCTATAGGCTAAGATGTTACATATTGGAGCCAGTAGGCCATCACATACCTTGGATTCTAATGTTCTCTTGCATACACCTTTGGCACACCACATATCATAAACTCCCTTTCCATATAGATTTATGGCACCTAAAGTTACATTTTATGATGGTAAGGGTGACCAAGAGCACCTTCTCTGAACTTTTCATGCAACATGTTCGGACTACGTGTCTAATGATTGGATTCACAAAAAGTTATTTCCACATAGTTTAAAGGATTATGCATTATAATGTTTTTATGTCTTACTAAATCAATCTATCATAACATTCAATTCTTTTGGTATACATGTTTTTAGTACACTTCTCCATAAATATCAATGACAAGACCTCATGTGCTCAAATTGTATAGTTGAAACAAAAGTCAAATGAACCTATTGTAAAATATGGCTTATGATACAAAACTATATTAGCTAAATTGACTAGATCCATGGCAAAAAAAGAGCTTCATGACATCTTCAAATAGACTCTTTTAACAACATTACATAAATCTATCATGTTTAAGAAGTTTCCAACATTCACAAATTTATGCCACATAATAAAAGAAAGAGAGGTCAAACTTACATCAATGGGAAAACTAAAATATACCAATGGATTAGAATCAACTGATAAGAGTTCAAGTAAGCCTCCATACAAGGTAAGGGCCACCAAGAATAAGAGTGATCAAAATACCATAGTAAGGGCCATCAACATTAAATCTTAAACAACCTTCTAGAATTGCTAGTACATGTTTATAGTAGCTCTTAGAATGTAATGTCATATCTTTCCCTCCCATCAAAGAGGTTGATAGGACATGGCCTCTTTTAAAAATATATGATTCCAATGCATTATGCAAGTATCACATGGAACTAGGCCATAAAACAAACAAATACATAAGCCTAAAACATAAGATACAAATTTTGATTGAGGCTAATATTATCTATGTGGGAACACCAACAAAAGAACTAAAATTATAGTAAATGGAAGCTAAGTCATTAAAGATATTCTTATATCTATTTCCAAAGCACATAATGAATGATGTAGAGAGAACTTTAGGTGTTCAATACACATATCATGTATATCCACCCCCAAATTCATATCATAGTATTATAAAGGAGGCACACCTATTACACAATATAATTAGTATTTACCACACCACAATTCTAGCTAGACCACTCATCACCTTCTTATAGCAGGAGATTATTGATCATGATACATATTTACATGCACTCTTTAAACAGGACTACATAGATCACCATCCTATCTAGAGTGTTATGGTTAATAAAAAGTCAAGCATTAACATATTCACTCTAACACTTCTACAACACTTGGGGTGTTCAGAGGAGGATATATTCCCTATAGACACAATTATCATTGGTTTCAATGGTCATGTTTAGAGCTCCATTAGGGAGATAGTGCTTCCATTATAGATTGGACCAGTACATGTGGCCACTCAGTCCTTAGTAGTACCTAGTACAAGCATGTTTGATATGTTATTAGGTAGGCCAAGTATATAACAGTTACAAGCCATCACATCCATAGTGCATAAATGCTTGAAAGACATGCATGAAATTTATTAGCATGGGTAAGTGGCAAGTTTATTTTATCCTATTTGATATTAATTGTAATAAAAAGGAGAAAATAGATATTTGGTGTGTCAAAAAGAAGTCAAAGAGTCTTTAGAGAGGAAAAGTCATTTTGAAGCCTTTATAGGCAATTGTAGGGAAAAGTGTAAATTAGGCCATTTGGATGAATAAACAAATATCAATTACAGTCTCATACTTGTCTTCTTCTTTGGTTATTTGCTTTCCATTATTTATTTTTTATAAGTGAAAATCTGATGGTTTATAATTCTTCCACTAAATTAGTGTTAACAATGGTGTGGTTTGTTGTGTTGATTTGAGTCCAAGTGAAATTTATGGAAGTCTCTGCAAAAACATTTGTTTCTCACAAAATAACAAGGATTTGAATGCATAGGGCATTCCCCTATATATAATTTATGTGAAAATGTGTTTTTTTTTATGTTAAAATGGTCGGGGGCTAAAATTTTTGCTAAGATATTATTTCAAAGGAATGGAAGGATCATATGGAAAATCAAAGAATGGCATTTTTTTTAATACAAGATTATGCATGTTGTGCTTTTTATAGATATTTATTTGTAGTCTAAAAAATATGTATAGGTGTGACTGTTAAAAAATAATGAAGGTGTTTCAGTAGACCAATCATTTTTCACTAAGAAATATTATTTTTCATGAGGTGTAGATATTAGAGAAGTCACCGTGTGGAAGCAACTATGTGTTAAGTAGATGCATAGAAGGATACCTTAGAGATTGATATGTCTACCTCAACTCTAAGCTAGATCAATTACTTCTACCTATGTTTCAAGAAGAGCATGGCATTGGAAGGTGCAACTAAAGGTTATAACATTTCATGGGAATCCTTTAGACATGACATAAGAAGAGAAATGATAGTGGCAGGCCCCACAACTATAGGCTAGGTTTTTTACATGTAAAATCTAGATTATTTTGAGTGGATGCATTATTAATAATTTGATTTGGTTTTGAGTGGACTACCTAATCTTTGTGGTAGACCCATTAGGTGTGAGCTTGTCATGGTCATGGCCACTACAAAGATCTTATCATACTTATACTAGTGTTGGAAATTTGAGTGTCATGGTTGATTTGTGTCATGGATTGTCATTAATGACAAAAGAAGCATGTGAAAAATGTGTTGTTGATAATGATAAAGGCATAGTGATGTTGGCAACTTGATGAGTTATTAAGCTTTTCAAGAAGCTCAGAGAAGGAGAGGTTCAGTGTTCAAGTATAAAGCCATGTGATTATATTAATGACAAAGGCATAAAGTTAAACTCAAGAAGATCTTGCACATATCCCAAAAGAGAAAATTATGGATCAAACAAGTTTAGGAATAAAATAGGTTTGTGAATCACTATTACTTTTACTCAGTTATGAGTAACAATTAAGTAGCTCTTGAAAACCTAACTGAGTCTTGACTTATGTGTTGATCAAGTTTGTCAATTCAAAGTACTTCTACTTATAAAATTTTATAAGTAATGAAATCATGAAAATATGACTAGGTCTAAATGGAGGAAAGAGGGTTTTCAAAGTGACTTAACTTGTTTAAAATTTATAAGTTGAGCAGTTAGAAGAACCTAACTTGGTCTAGTAGAGGTAATCAAGTTTCTAGGATGACTTAGCTTTGTTCATTTTTATAGGTTAAGTTGTGGTAAGAACCCAAATGGGTCAGGATGAAGTAACTCAAGTTTACTTGATGTCATTACTTCTTTCAAAATTATAAATCAACCAGTGTTACAAACCCAAATTGATCTAGATGAATGGATCAAGGTTGTAAGGGACATAACTTATTTTATTTTAATAATTTAAGTAGGCTGAAGAATTTAAATAGGTCTAGATGAGTGGATTAGGGTTACAAAGTGACTTAAATTATTTCATTTTTATAATTTAACTAGGTTAAAGAACCTGAATTGATCTAGATGAGTGAATTAGGGTTTTGGAATGACTTTACTTCTTTCAAGCTTATAAGTCATATAGTTTGGAGAACCAAAAATGGTCTTGGAGAATTCTTTTGGAAAAAGTGTTAAGTCCTCATCGGGAAAATTATCTCGAATAAAATGTCGAAGGGATGATTTCAAAAAATTTGAAGGGTATGTGGTCACTTGCAAAGTTCCCAAAGGGTACATTTCAAAAATTCCAAAGGACAAGTGGACCATTCAAGAAAGCTAAAGGATCATTTTAGGAAATCTGAAGGATAATTACACCATTCAAGAATTCTGAAATTATGAAGGGTATGTTGCAAAAAATTAAAGGGTAAGTAGTACATTGTAAAAGTTTCCAAAGGGCACTTATTCAAAACAAAAGACTTGAAGAAGTCACTTATAAAGTTCCCAAAGAGTTTCATCAAGAAAATTTTCTTGAAGCATTTCATCAGACAAATTGTCCATGATAAATTTTTTGTACACTTACAATTCTTCTAAAGGATAAGTGACCCAAGAAAATTTTTGAAAGATACATTACAAAGTCTTTGAAGGGTATGTGGACCATTGTAAAGTCTCTAAAAGGTATGTGCAAATTTTTGAAGGATGCTTTCAGTTTTTCCAATAGACACTTTTGAGTGAATTCAAATAAATTCCCAAGGGATATTTTTCCAAACTTGTCGAAGGATATGGTCAGAAGAAGTGTAGAATAAAGCACTGAGCTAATACGCAAATGAAAAGTGTCACATTCATGCTTGTTTAGTGGGTTAAAATCCATGCCTATTAATAAGATCAATGGATCATGATCAATAGTATAGTGAAGATCTAATGAAGCAAAGTGTTTTCAATCTTGAAAGGTACTCAACTGATAATAACTAGTGTCAAGATAAACATCGAGCAAGTCTAGAAGAGATCAACAGAGTGAAGGCACTCAAGGATGTCATAGAGAGTGAGATGTTAACAAAGCTACTAGAGGATAATGTTTAAGTAAGTTAAGTGAATCACTTTCAAGAAACCAATGTAGTTAGTTAAATTATGCATTCTCAAAAACTCGACAAGAGATGTAGTGTTTAATGTTAAGACTTGCATTTTTAAGAACACGATAAAGTGAGTTGGTTGTAAAAGTCTAAAGTATCGATTGAAAGAACACAACTGGTTCTTGTAAAAAAGGTTATTCTTTTGAATCTCTTATATATATTTATAGGTTTATTTCATATGTAAGGGATGCAAAATTACAAAGTGATGAAGAACAGGGAAGACAAATAATCATTTTTTTGAAATGAGAGGAGTTTGAGCCATAGGTCTAGAAATATGAAACTCATCCAAGCATGGAGGAGTAGTATCTAATTAGATAATATCTAACTGTCAAATAGATAAATTTAGATACAAAGAAAGGGTGTAGGAAGAGTGAAGGATACACAAAAGTGTGTCAAAGGAGAAATGAGCAGTTGTAGAGTGGACTTGTAACAAAGAATAGAGAATTAGATTATTTTATGAATCTAATTCATTAATTTTAATTATAAATTTTTGATAGGTTGGTGTCATCAAATTAAACTAGGTTGGTGCTCAAAATAGGGAGTAGGTGCTTCCTAAGAATTGGTGCTCTTAAAATAGGGGATTGGTGTCTCCATGGGATGGGTGTCCTAAAATGTAACCAGTGAGGTTCTATCAGTGAGACAAACCTTGTGAGGCTGGATTAGAATAGTAGATTCTAGAAACTTTCTCATCATGGTTTTTCCCTTTGGATTTCCACGTATAAATTCAAAGTTATGTTTTGTGCTTTTGTGATTGTGTTATTTCTCTTTCATGTGTTTATGTTTTCATATGTTTAAAATTCTTTTTAAAATTTGTTAGTAACCAATTTTTGAGATCTACTAATTCATCCCCCCCTCTCAGTAAATAGGCATGTTCAACAATTGGTATCAGAGCAATAGGTTCCTAGTGAGAAGCTTAATTAGCTCAGGTGAATCTTAAAGTTTGAACATAAAATGACCAATCTTGAAGGACTTTCATCAAACAAGGCACTGTTGTTTGATGGGAATAACTATGCTTTCTAGTGTATAAGAATGGAGGCATATTTGACTTCTTTGATTTTTGATGTTTGGATGTCAAGGTAATGCATTGCCCCAAAGTGCAAAAGACATATGGGAAAAATTGAAGGGCATATATGAAGGAGATGATAGAGTAAAGCAAGCAAAGCTCCAAACTCATAAAGGATAGTTTGAAAGTCTCAAGATGAATGAGGATGAGAAGATTGCAGAGTACCTTCTTAGAGTAGATGAGATTGTAAACACCATTAGAGAACTTGGAGAAATAATGGATAAAGCAGTCATTGTCAAAAAGGTATTAAGATCTTTGACAACAAAATATGATTCTAAAAATTTTGCTATCAAAGAAGAAAGAGATCTAAACAAACTCACAGTAGATGAGTTATATGGAACTTTCACTACTTATGAGATGAGGATGGGAGATGATTCATACAAGCAAAAATTTGCTTTAAAAGTTTCTAAGCAAGCAGAAGAAGAGGAAGCTTTGAATTCAAAATCTGAGGAGGCCAATGATGTAGAAGCCAATTTCATCATAAATTTGAAAAAAGGCTCAAGTAAATACAAAGGTAAGTTACCTTTCAAGTGTTTTAATTGTGTTAAGATATTTCATTTTGTTACTAAGTGTCCATATAAAAAGAAAGAAAATTTTGATTCATTTGAGAAGAATCAAAAAGAAAAATTCTATCCTAAAAAGAAGAAAATCTCTTTAAAAATAAAAAGGTGTTATACTCAAAAGGGGAGAGTGACTTAGTAGATGAAAATAATAGCTCCTCAAGTGATGAGCATGATATTACCTTTGTAGCAAAGGGAAATTAATCTCTATTTATGGTAATAGAATCAACTTCAAAAGATTCAAATCAAGGTGATAATGATGACTGGGATGAAGAAGAGAAAGGAGAAGTAAATCTGGAAGGAGATCTCATTTGTGCCCTATATGAGATTGACAAGCTTAGGAAAGAAAATTATAAACAAAAAAGACTTAGTCAAAAGGAGATTGAGAAATTGAAAAAAATAAATGAAGAATCTGATCAATTAATAGTGAACTTGAAGACTCATGTAGAAGAGGCAAAGAGGATAGAGGATGTAGTCAAATCTGATTTTCAAGCAAAGTCCTTAGAATGTTTGAAGATGGAGGAAGAAATCATGGACCTAAGAGAAAATCTTAAAAAGACCAAAGAACAAATTGATAAAGGTCTAAAACTGAAAGGAAGATCTACCATATTGGATGAAATGATCAGCTCACAAAAGCTCTCCAAGGAAACATCAAGTCTTAGATATGAGAAAGGTAAGAGTCCCATGTTGAATAAAGTTGGGAATCTATATGAAAACTTCAAGGCAAAAGTAGAATTAGGAATTAAAAAGGAAGAAATTTATATTCTTGAGGAGAAGAAGAAGACTAATATTTTAGCTCCTACAAAGACCAAGGTTGCTACTACAAAAATCAATGTAATAATAAGGAATGAAAAGAAGGCAAAATTCATGAGACTTTCTATATATCCTCAAAGATGAATGATAACCAGGTATTCTTCATCATTCTATGGTTATTTTTATAGTTGTAATTTGGGCATAGATCAATCAAATGTAAGGTTTTTCCTAAGAAAAGGATAAGCTTTTTAAGTAGGAATTCATTTGTTCCTTTATTATATTTAGATGTCATATGCTATAACTGTAATAACTTTGGGCATATAGCAAAGCATTATAGATCAAAGATTGTCAAATCAAAGTCTAATAATGCAAAAAGAGTTAGAATTCCCAAAGTGAACAAAGTTTCACAAATTGATAACAAAATAGAGAAAAGCACAATCAAGAAGCCCAAGGAGGTATGGAAGAATAAAAATCAATCAATGATTACTCAAACTAATTTACATGCTAAAGAGAAAAATCTATGGGTTATAGATAGTGATTGTTCAAAACATATGATAGGTGACAAGAGTAAGTTCATCCATTTGAGTTGATGCAAGGAAGGGACTGTCAGCTTGGGAGATAATATTGTAGTCAAAATCAGAGGTAAAGGAACCCTACACATTGATGGTAAGCTCCCTACTCATGATGTTATTTATGTTAAAGGATTGAATCATAATTTGTTGAGTCTCAATCAGATGTGTGATAATGGGTATAAAGTCATGTCTGATGCTAAAGGCTATGAGTTACGTAAGTTTTGTAAAATAGTTGTTCAAGGAAAAAGGACTGAAAGTAAAATATATAATCTGATTGAGGCAAATAATGCAAGTTGTCTCATGGGAAAGATTGATGAGAGTTGGCTATGACACAAAAGGATGGGTCATGTTAACCTTGACAATCTAGTGAAAGTAAGTTCTAACTAGTGTGTAAGACACATGCCTAAAATAATCAAGCCTACTAACACAACTTGTAGAGAATGTTTGCTTGGTAAATAGACCAGGGTCTCATTTCAAACCAAAGAGTATGTGACTACAAAGCCTCTTCAGATAGTTCATACTGATCTTTGTGGACCAACCAAGACAAGAGGATCTAATGGAGTGTATTACTTTGTGTTGTTTATAGATGACTACACCAGAATGACATGGGTAACTTTCTTATAAGACAAGTTTCAAGCATTTGAAAGATTCAATATCTTTAGGGCTATGGCTGAAAATGAAATTAACAGAAAGATCAAGTGCCTCAAATCTAACAAAGGAGGAGAATTCACTACAAATGAATTTGTTGAGTACTATGAGAAGCATCAGATTAAAAGACACTACTCAGCTACAAGAACTCCATAACAAAATGGAAAGGTTGAAAGGAAGAATAGGACTGTCAAAGAGATGGCTAGAACAATGTTGAAAGAATCCAACCTACTAGATGGTTATTGGAGAGAAGCAGTCCAAAATATAATATATATATTAACCTATGTTCAATTGAGAGTGAACAGTGATAGACTATGGTACGGAAAGCTTGTCTTGATCAAGTACTTTAGAGTCTTTGGCAATAAGTTCTATATTTGAAAGAAGGATAAAAATCTAGGAAGTTTTGAGTCACGATGTTATGAGGGAATATTTCTTGGTTATTCCACTCATAGCAAAGCTTATATCTGCTACAACAAAAAAAATCATAAACTAGTACAGAGCATTCATGTTAAAGTTGAAGAGACACTCAAGGAAGTGACTAAACCTATAAAGGAGATCACTATTGAAGAGCTAAAAGAAGAAAAGGAGAATGAAATGTCAGATAATGAAGAAGAGATAAATAAAAATGACAAGACACCTCCCAAGTACATTCAAAAGGATCATACTAAGGAGCAAATCATTGAAAAATTGAAAGGAGTCTAAATGCATAGAAGGGTAGCAATGAGTAAAGAATAGGTAAGTTTTGCCTTACTATCTAAAATTGAGCCCAAAAATTATGTTGAGGCCAATATAGATGAGAATTGGCAAAAGGTCATGGATGAGGAACTAAGCCAAATAGAAAATAATAAAACCTGCTAAGTAGTTCCAAGACCCACAGACAAGAATGTCATAGGCACAAAATGGGTCTTTAAAATAAGTTGAATGAAGATGGAGCTATTGTGAGAAACAAATCTAGACTTGTTTGCAAAGTATATGCTCAGGTAGAAGGAATAGACTTTGAGGAGACATTTGCTCCAGTGGTAAGATTGGAAGCAATCAAAATATTTTTGGCATTTTTAGTTTTTAAGAAGTTCAAAGTTTATCAGATGGATGTTATGTTTGATTTTTTAAATGGAACGTTGGAGGAATAAGTCTACATAGAACAACCTAAATATTTTTAGTTGACTGATAAGGAAGACTACATGTGCCAATTGAAGAAGGCATTATATGGCCTAAAATAAGCACCCAGAGCATGGTATTCAAGGCTAGATCAGTATTTGCAATGTCAAGGATTTATCAAAGGTTGTGATAATAGTAATCTATATGTTAAATTTAAGAATAGACATATGTTAATCATAGTTTTTTATATTGATGACATCATTTTTAGTTGTAGAACAACAATATATGCAAAGAATTTACAAACCAAATGCAAAAGGAGTTTGAAATGTCCATGTTGGGAGAACTTACATTTTTTCTTGGTCTATAGGTCACACAATCCAATGAAGGAATCTTCATATCCTAGACCAAGTATGCAAAGGAGATGGTCAAAAAGTTTAGAATTGAAGATAGTTGACCAGTTAGTACTCCTATGATAATTAGATGTAATTTGAGCAAAAATGATGAATCTCCTAAAGTAAATCATACTATTTATAGATCAATTATTGGTATTTTACTTTATCTTACTACTACTAGACCAGATATCATGCAAGTTGTATGCATGGTTGCTAGATTCTAAGCTTCTCCAAAAGAAACTCATGTAAATGCAGTAAAAAGAATCTTCAAATATATCAAAGGTACAATAGACTATTGTTTGTGGTATCCTTCAAATAATGATTTCACTTTAATAGCATATACAGATGTTGATTGGGCACGCAACATAGATGATAGAAGAAGCACAAGTGGTGGTGCATTCTTTCTTGGTAACAAACTTATTTCATGGCTAAGCAAAAAATAAGAGTCAGTTACTTTGTCTATAATAGAAGAAAAATATGGTGCAGTAGTGGCATGTTACACACAAGTGTTGTGGATGCAACATACACTAAAAGACATGGAGGTAGAGTTCAAAGAACCAATTCACATTCGATGTGATAATTCAAGTGCAATAAATATCTCCAAAAATCTAGTGATGCATTCTAAGACCAGCCATATATCAATTATCACTTTCTAAAAGAGAAGGTTAATAATCAAGAAGTTACATTAGAATAAGTTCACATAATATATCGTATTGTAGATATTTTCACTAAGCCTCTATTTAAAGATCAATTTGAATATCTAAGATGGCAGCTAGGAGTGGTGACTCCTACACCACATTACTGATTTTTGGTGATCAGACATATCTCTAGGAGGAGTTCTTAAAGAAACATCTCTAATTCTTTGAAGAAAAAATATCTTGTGCAACTAAGTCATGACCTAAGGGGGAGCTTTTCTTTTTATTTTAATCTGACAAGTCTGAAGATCAGAAATAGTGAAATACCTAAACAAGTATATGTTAGGGCAAGCTAGTTGACATAGTATGGCAAGGACTCTTTATCATTAATGTCAAAGGGGGACAAAGAAAAAATGTTGAAGGAGTGAAGAAGGATATTCATTATGAGGATGTCTTTTTCATCAATGACAAAGGGGGAGATTGTTGGCAATTTGAGTGTCATGGATTGTCATTGACGACAAAAGAAGCATGTGCAAAATGTGTTATTGATAATGACAAAGGCATAGTGATGTTGGTAACTTGAGGAGTAATTAAGTCTATAAAGAAGCTCAGAGGAGAGGTTCAATTCTCAAGTATAAATCCATGTGCATATATTAATGACAAAGGTATAGATTTGAACTCAAAAAGATCCTGCAAATATCCCAAAAGAGCAAAGTATAGATCAGACAAGTTCAGGAATAAATTGGGTTTGTGAATCACTATTAATTTTACTCATTTATGAGTAACAAGTAAGTAGATCTCAAAAACCTGACCAGGTCTTGACTTATGTGTTGATCAGGTTTGTCAATTCAAAGTAATTCTACTTATAAAATTTTATAAGTAATGCAATCATGAAAATCCGACTGGGTCTGAATAGAGAAAAGTGAGTTTTTAGAGTGACTTCACTTGTTTAAATTTTATAAGTTGAGTAATTAAAAGAACTCGACTTGGTCTAGTAGAGGTAATCAGGTTTCTAGGATGACTTAGCTTTGTTCATTTTTATAAGTTAAGTTGTGGTAAGAACCTGAATAGGTCAAGATCAAGTAACTCATGTTTACTTGGTGTCATTACTTCTTTCAAACTTATAAATCAAGCAGTGTTACAAACCTAAATTGGTCTAGATGAGTGGGTCGAGGTTGTAAGGGGACTTAACTTATTTTATTTTTATAAGTTAAGCAGGTTGAACAATCTAAATTGGTCTAGATGAGTGGATTGGGGTTACAAAGTGACTTAACTTATTTCATTTTTATAAGTTAAGTAGGTTGAAGAACCTGAATTGGTCTAGATGACTGAATCAAAGTTTTGAAATGACATTACTTCTTTCAAGCTTATAAGTCATGCAGTCTGGAGAACCTAAAATGGTCTTGGAGAATTCTTTTAGAAAAAGTGTTAAGTCCTCGTTGAGAAAATTATCCTAGAACAAAATGCCAAAGGGATGATTTCATAAAGTCCAAAGGGTATGTGTTCACTTGCAAAGTTATTGAAGGGTACATTTCAAAAATTCCAAAGGGCAAGTAAACCATTCAAGAACCCTGAAGGATCATTTCAGGAAATCTGAAGGACAATTGGTCTGTTTAAGAATTTTGAAAAGATCTTTCAAAAATTTTGAAGGGTATGTTGCAAAAACCCAAAGAGTAAGTCATTTATTGAAAAAGTTTCTAAAGGGAACTTATTCCAAACAAAAGACCCTAATAAGTCACTTACAAAGTTCCTAAAGAGTTTCATCAATAAAATTGTCTCGAATCATTTCATCAGACAAATTATCCATGATAACTTTTTCAAAGGATATTTGCAATTCTTTCGAAGCATAAGTGACCCAAAAAAACTTATAAAGGATACATTTCAAAGACTTTAAAGGGTATGTGCAAAGTTTTTAAGGATGCTTTCACTTTTGCCAAAGGACACTTTCTAGTGAATTCAAAGAACTTCTCGAAGGATAATTTTCCAAATTTATCGAAGGATATGGTCAAAAGAAGTGTAGAGTAAAGCTTTGAGCTAATGCATAGATGACAAGTGTCACATTCATGCTTGTTTAGTGGGTTAAAAGTCATTCATGTTAATAATATTGATGGCTCATGATCAATAGTACAGTGAAGATATAAAAGATTGAAGTGTTTTCAAGCTTAAAAGGTGCTCAACTGATAATAGCTAGTGTCAAGATAAACATCGAGCAAGTCTAAAAGAGATCGACGAAGTGAAGGCATTCAAGGATGTCATAGAGAGTGAGATGTTAAAAAATCTATCGAAGGATAACATTGAATTAAGTTAAGTCAAGCACTTTCAAGAACCTGATGTAGTTAATTAAATTGTACATTCTCAAAAACCTAACAAGAGATGTAGTGTTTAATTTTAAGACTTGCATTTTCAAGAACCCGATAGAGTGAGTCGGTTACAAAAGTCTGAAGCATCAATTGAAGGAACATAACCGGTTTTTGTAGAAATGGTTATTCCTTTGAATCTCTTATATATATTCAGAGGTTGATTTCATATGTAAGGGATGAAAAATTCCAAAGTGACAAAGAACGGAGAAGACAAACAATCATTTTTTTAGAATGAGAAGAGTTTGAACCATATGTGTAGAAATATGAAACTTGTCTGAGCATGGAGGATTAGTATCTAATTGGAGAATATCTGAGTGTCAAATATATAACTTTAGATACAGATAAAGAGTGCAAGAAGAGTGAAGGATACATAAAAGTGTGTTGAAGGAGAAATGAGTAGTTACAAAATGGACCTACAATAAAAAATAGAGAATTGGATTCTTTTATGAATCTGATTCATTAATTTGAATTGTAAATGTCTAATAGGTTGGTGCCATCAAATTAAACTAGTTTGGTGCTCAGAATAGGGAGTAGGTGCTTCTTGAGATTTGGTGCTCTTAAAATAGGAGATTGGTGTCTCCATGGGATAGGTGTCCTAAAATGTAACCAGTGAGGTTCTGTCAGTGAGACAAACTTTTTGAGGCTGGATTAGATTAGTAAATTCTAGCAGTTTTCTCACCATAGTTTTTCCCTTTGGGTTTCCACGTATAAATCTAGAGTTGTGTTGTGCTTTAATGATTACGTTATTTCACTTTCATGTGTTTATGTTTGTATATGTTTAAAATTATTTTTTCAAGTTGTTAGTAACTATTTTTTTAGATCTACTGATTCACCCCCCCTTTAGTAGATAGGCATGTTCAACAACTAGAGGAATAAAAGGAAATAAAGTTTTAATGGTGGCAATAGGCTAATGGTGGTTTGGCATGATGAGCCATTGATTTGGATGAATGTTTTGATATTTATAGCATTTGTGGCATGATAACTGATGCAAAAATTTAGATATACATAATGGAAGAGACAAATATAAATTAAGGAAGATAATCATTAAGGTAAATAATATATTGATTCATTACCTGAGAGGGATAAAGAGTTACATAGGAGCATATAATGATCATTACATAGAGGAATAAGATCCAGATGCACCTGGTCATACTTATGATCTAAAATTTTATTACACAAGATAATGTTACAAATTATATGCTATGAAGAGCCATTCCTAACTGTCATCCTAAAACTCTCTCTTGATTTTGATTGACACTAAAGTATTTATTTGTCTCCACCTATTTTATTTATCTTGAGAAGTTTTTATTTGAAAAGTGAAAGCTTTTTATAGTTTTGAAAAGTAATAAATGTATTTGGTATTGTAATATATAGTTAATATATAGAATCTAATGATGTTGAATCACAGGTATAGTGATGTTGAAGAGCAGGTGTATTGATGCTATAGAATGGGTATAGTGATTCGAGTATAGAGGAGCGAGTTGTAGAAGAATAGGGACTCTAGAAAGAGGTTGTGGAGAGTAGGAGTAAGAGTAGTTTAGGTTTTCAAATACATTTGTAAGGGAGAAAATTTGTAAAAAACTTGAATTTTTATGGCCTTTGTGTGTGTCAAGATGAGACACCTTTTTAAGTCAAGGTGAATGATAGCATGGGTAAAGGGCAAGGATATTTAATCCTATTTGATATTAATTATAATAAAAAGGATAAAATATATATTTGACATGTCAAAAATAAGTCAAAGAGTCTTTAGAGAGGAGGAGTCATAGAGAAAATTGAAGAGTCATTTGGAAGCCCTTATAGGCAATTGTACGAGAAAGTATAAATCAGCATATTTGGGTGAATAAAGAAATATCAATTACAACCTCATGCTTGTCTTCTTCTCTAGTTATTTACTTTATATTATTTATTGTTTATAGGTGAAAATATGTTGTTTTATAATTCTTCCACTAAAGTACCATCAACAAAATTAGGTGGTCAAAGTTGAGGGTCTTCCATATGAATATCCTCTACATATTCCACAGCGAGTTACAACACAATTACCAATTATAGTTATAGCACAGTTACTAGATATATTAGAGTTATTAGTTACAACTTAGGTCATGATTCCTATTGATACACCACAAATTTTAGTAGATCCACTAGTGTAGATGAGGTCTACTCCTAAAGTCTTGACACATAGGCATACTCTCCCATGAAGAGCATTATTAGAGAGATCCTTATGTCAGAGATATGTCACAAATTCTAAAGGGCATTCCTCCACTCATTTTTTCCAAGATCAGTATCAATGGGTTCTCAAGGTGCTCAACACAAAGCACATATGTCACCTACATCTTATTCTACCATATGGGTTCTTAAGACGCCTATAGTTCATTGAACACCATAGTCATTGCCACAAATTCCTAACACCACTACACAAGTTGATATAAATACATATATTGACCACTTTATACAATATATTATGGGATCAAAGTTTCCATTTGACACAACATGCACAATAATTTTTCCTTTATTTGACACAGGTTACATTGATAGTGAGTCTCCCATGAGACTCATTGGTTACTATGGTTCCTCCCTTATTGTACATACTTTCATTCTCTCTTGCTCCTTGTACATAGTTAATTTTCATATTAATTGTATATAGCTTATATATATAGTCCAAAAAATAATATAACATGTTAAAATACAAAAACATGCAAATAATTACTGAGAAAACACAAAATTTACATATTGTATGTATTGTTATGTTTACATTTCTTATGTTTTCCAAACACTACATATGCTACCTATCTTAGTATAGTCAGTTTTATCATACTACATACTTCACTTGTTCTTCTCGAGTGCTTGTAGATTGCCACAAGACTCAAGTCCATTACAATGATCTAGACTTGTTATTATCTACCCACTAAGGGCATATACACCAATTCATGTTTCTTCACTTAACACATTAATCCATTTGGGGGCATCTTATACATAGTTTCAGTCACTAGTTTCTATCCTCATATACTCTACATTCTAACTTTAACATTGTTATATCTTGATATTGATCATTTTTACTCATACTTAGATTTTTTGCAGACTATTACTACGTTAGACTCAGCATATGTACCTCCTCAATCTTAAAAAAAATTGTATTACATATTCATGCATACTTTCATTTGTAGCTTACCTAGATTATACTTGATTTTATTTATGTTTTTTCTAATCAAGGGCATTTGAATATGCAATTGTTCATTGGCTCTACACCATTTCTATTCATAATATGTATGCTTTGGACATTTTCCCATGTCTTTGAGTATGTTTTCTTAATTGTGTATACATACATTTAAACATGCCCTTCTATGTGGATCTAAGAAAACTTGTTTGTTGCTTATGTATGTGGATATTTGAGCATGTCCTTGTATGTCTATTTTTCTTAGATTTAGTGAAATGTGCCCATGTCCCTTATATTATGTCCCCTTGGCCTACTTTTCATGCCTCATGTGTTTTATATATATGCATCATGGCCATGACACTTTCCATTACTTGTTACACACACCATTTTTTGATGCTATGAGGGACCTCGTGCATCTCATTTCCCTAGTTGGGTACCGTGATGGACATCATGGCCCATCCCCTAGGTAGTTACTCATTATTACTCAAATTTGTAATTAAATGCATTGTTATATCTATCTTGACAACCTTTTGAGATGATAGACATTACATGCATATTATGTTACATATTTATTATCATATTATCTTACATTTTGATGTTATGTATACATACTATATTAGATTATCACATAGTTTTCATATATTCTCTAGCTAACAAAAAAAATTAGAGATTTTTATTTTGAGGACAATTCTTGCACAGGTTCAACAACTCCCCTCAAAAGATGAAGCCTTCATAGGTTTTTTCATAGATATTAGGCCCCTATATTACACTCACAATACATTTTTAATCACAAAGCTCAGTTATAGAAGATCATACACAGATAAACATAGTGGGGAAATAGTGACTCAAAAAGTAGTATAGTTACACAAAATTTAGATTAGAAGGACATTAACACCCAAATGGGGGATCTATCACTACATGGTGATATTGTCCAGTAGCCTTAGTTTCAAAACAATTCATATTAACTAGTATAGTAACAAGTAAAATACAAGTTTACACATATTGAGTTGCAGACTTATCATTTATACTTAGTTTTTGCTTAGATTCATATTAGTTTAACTTGGATTCATATGAGTTTGATCAGATTGGGGGGATCATGCATGGCATGACCATTCCCATATTTATTTCAAATACTTTGATATAGTTTATTACAACTCAATTTAGAATTAATATACTCATATATCAAATTTGGGGGCATGTACGTGTCATATTATTTCAGTATGCTCAATTACACACTGATTGATTAGATGGAATGATAAATTCCCTATCATTCTCTACATTATATACACCTATCATCATATGCTAGGTCATCACTAATTCCATGCCTTACTCCATCCGTAGTGGTTGGCATTCTTGAGTGGCTTAGAGCTACCTAATATACTCAAGTGGCTGTAGAGCTGACATACACTATTAGATATACTAAATTAGACATTTATAATATTTTAAACATTTTAGTTTTATATGCATACACTACACATGGGTGGGAAATGATGGATTCATATCCTACTTGAGTTTTTAAGCCACCCACATGAGAGGGTTGGACACACTATCAGTCTAATCAAAGTTATTCATAGGTCATGATCTACCAAGTAGGGGTGGCCAATAATGGAGCCAAATTTGAATTAATTTTTTGAGCCACTCACACATGAGGATTAAGGAAGCTATTAGATCTATGTAATATATTCATTGATTGATAATTGTATACATGCATACACATAGATTGTCACCAGGTTCATGCATTAGTTTGTGTACCTAGTGAAGTGTATTCATTCCTTTCCTCTTTACTTTCTTTCATTCAGTTTTACTTATTTAATCAACATAGTATTCAAATTTTGATATCTCTTAATTAATAACTAATTTATGCATGTTTCATTTACTGGACATGCATTAGATCATGCTTCACATAATCAAATTTAGCTTTATAGGCTTCACTTCTTAGGTAAGTCTAAGTATGCTTCTTTTTCCTTTATCCTAGTCATTTTTCTTTGATGCATTTATATAATAAAATGGGGGCATATATATTCACCCAAAATTGGTATTTGAGTGCTAAGAGTGATACTTAAGACTACCTATTTGTAGCTTAACCATAAACCTATAATAGATTCTATTATGACACTTGTCTAGCTTTTGTGTGGGACACAGGCATCCTTAGTCAGTCCAAAAGTAGTCTCAAACCCTCGTTTCTTGATCTTGGCCCTTCCTACCTAGTGTTTTTCTATTTAGACACTAACACCATAATAAGAACACTAGTGCCATGTGGTGCTAGTGTCCCCAAAATGGTGCTAATGTCCTTTGACCTATCTTTCTTGAATTAATATCTTTTCAAAAACTAACACCTCCTAAGGTTAGCCTAGACATATTTTGTCATCCACACAAGCAACATAGAAATATAAATCCATGGATTTAGCCCTCTAACCACTAGATGGAAATCAAATGTAAAATACACATTAAAACATGAAACAAGGTGAGCACATTTAAGGTTATCAATCGCTATTCTACCCTAATTATGCATACTATTATCTACAACAACCCTAAGCTTAGATTTTCTAGATTTCTAGTCTCAAGCACATTCAAGGCACTCAAGGACACTATCATACTTGCATCAATTGTACTTGTAACAACACTTAGGTGGGGAGAACTAAATTAGTATTGATTTCTCCTAAGAGTATTGGTATGTAGGCAACTCTCTTCAAAGTGAGATGTTCTTTATGTCTAGCCTATCCTACTAATGAGCACATTTTTTAGTTCATGCCCTAGATTTTTATGGAGGATTATGGTTTTCACAATAAATCAATCATTACATGCATAATATAGGTTTCAAAAATTTGTACGTGTAAGAATAGAACCTGGAGATCCAAACATATGTGTACCTAAAATTTTGAAATAGTCTTGCATAGAGGACACTGCCACTAATATCAGGATACTACCGTCACTTTACCAATAATGCTTCTACTATCCAATTGTGTCACTACTATCCAGGAGGGGTTATGACATAAGGATCTAGTTTATGATGCTCATACTAGTTTCCATATCAATTTCCATCACTCAGATCATCTATATTAGGTGTTTTCTATCTAATTATTTATTTGCATTATTTATTACTATTTTAAAAAAAGTAAAATATAGTCAATTCTTCAATAAATTAGTGGTTGTATTTATTGCATATTATTTCCCTAATTTAGTCTATTCATCCCTTTAATTAAAAATAAGATTTACACTAGTTAAGTCCTAAAAGGTTAAAACACAACCGTATCCCATAAGGTTTGATAAAATTCACAAGGAAACACATCAACTCTTGGGGCCTTTTCAGAGGCCATATGCATGATAGTTTCCTTAAGGTCATTAAGGCTGAGTGACCTATCCCAAGAAACTATCTGTGTTTTTGAGAGCTTACAAGGGACCACTTTAAGGCAATGAGGGAGAGTAACTTCACAAGTAGGTACAAAGGGTTGTGCAACAAAACCCTCCATGAGAGTGGTACACAAAATCTTGTAAGATGTCAGGTAATTTGGTAAATGTGTCTGAAGCACATATAATGGCTTTAACTTTGTCTACATCTTGTCTTTAACAAAGCTGAGAGAAAAATTCTTTAGTAATTTTATCTACAACTTTTAACCAATGGATATATGCTCTAAATTATACTCCTCTAACCTTTTAATCCTTAATTGACTAGAGCTTAAGTCTCCACATCATACTCTAAGTCTATAGATGAGGTCTTAAAAGTGGTTTCCAACTCCTGTGAAACCCTAAGATATTCACGATTTTTAGCATGATGAATTTGCTACATAAAGAGAGCCTCTTTTTTGCCATAGATTTGAAAAAAAGAGGTTGTGTGATCTATTTCATCGACCCACCACTCAATCCAATGAGTATCCCCTATGGATCTAGGAGTGAGGTTCCAAATTCTAATGGTATGCCCAATAGTTACTCATGTTTGAGATGGGTAGTTTTGAGGTAAAAATGAGAATTATGAGATTTAACTTGGGGGTTAGTCTACTGAATGCAAAAGTAAATAGGGTGATGGTCAGATAATAAAGTGTTTGGGATCACATAAATAAGTCGATCATGAACAAGAGCGAAGAAGAACAGGTCTTGTTCTGATAGCAAGGCACTATCAAGATGCTTAAGAACTTAATCTTCTCCTTGAGGAAAATTAGACCATTTTAATCAAGAAGAATTTGATTCTCTCCTTCTGTATTGGTTGGGATAAAAATCCCCAAGTTTATTTTGCATGTAAAACCATGCCTCATATTCCCCTATGCACCATCTCATGGGGAGACATCCTTCTTTGTCTTCACCAGACTCAATCATGTTGGAGTCACATAGAGACTCCAAAGTGCATCCAAAAGAGAGTTTGTCAACCATCTCTAGAGTGAGGTACATTCCATATCATCATTATAGACATACAAGTTAACAAGGCCAATGATGTAAATACCAAAGTACAAAAGAGACCAGACCACCCTATGGGTGTGGTCAAAACCCTAAGAAATAATATGTTGAGATAACTCATGTGCCAAAATGGTGAAAACCCCTCCATGACTAGGCTCATGATAGGTGTCCTGATAAAGGCCCCTAGGATAAATATTCCAAACAATAGAATAAAGTAAGAAATTAAAAAAAATGACTTCTTACATGTAGAATATTTTCCTTTTGGAAAAATGATGACAAATGTTCCTAAATGTATATTTACATATCAGATAGAGATCCCTCTAACATTCCAAAAATAAACTATCATTGGGAATCATCAAGGTTCATATCATTTCCTTCTGTAAGACTTGAGAGAGCTACAACTCAATTAAAATTTGAGCTAAAAATGACATATTCTCCATGTTTGAAAAGTGTCCTTTTATTTGGTGCATAATCCTCATCTGCAGAGGATGAAGGACTATGAGAGCATCATAGAATATCTGTATAGTTGAGGTTCACAGGACCAATCTATGAATCTAAGTTATTCACCCCTAAAGGGCAGTGTGAATATGGAGTCATAAGAGTGAGAAACAGGGAAGAAACAAAATGGGTGACCACTTGAGGATAACATGATATAGGAGGTTGGGGTTTAACTTCTATGGGTAAAGGTACTTTATCAATAGAAACTAATGATCTTGGCCCCTTTATAGGTAGGTACATAGTTGGCTAGGGTTTGGCACTTCCATAGATTGCATTATTCTTCCTATTAGAGACTGTTAACCACCTATCATAATTCTAGGGTTTTAAATTATACCCACTTTTCTCTTGAGGAATAGAAGGAGTAAGGACCATTAGATGGCATTCTCTAATCATATGGTATAAAGCCTAGCACTAGAAATAAGTGTTTGGGAGGTTGATATAAAGCACATGCTCTATGAAATGATTATTACCTACTTGAATCTCAATAGATTCTTTGACCTATGTTTGGCAATGTCTATTTCCACACATACCCTTCTATGAGGATGTGCTACATAGAAATTTTATTTTTCATGGTAGATAAAGTGACTTAGAGACTTGATAAGTTGGTCAATAAAATTCCATATAGGAAGAGGTAAGCTTGGAAATTTTGCCCAAAATAGGATTTTACATTTAGATTATTTTGAGACTTGAAAGTCTTGGGTCCAATGGGATAAAATAACCAAAGTGTTGTGACTAAACTAGGGGCCATGATTAAAAATAGATTTGTAATGCTTAGGGTTTTTGAAATAAAACAAAAAAAAACCTTAGTGAGGTTTTGAACCACTTCTAATTTCACCCCATGGCCTTGTCAATGGTTATGAACCCACTACTTTAACAGGCTCTCTAGAGGAACTCGACCCACAAAATAAGCAACCAAGGTAAGATTTTCAAAATAATTACAGACTTTATCAAACTCTAGTAAATCTAAAACCACATTTTGTAAAGGAGTGTCAGAGTCAAAGTTAATACCTCATGGTAGATCTTTGAGATAAAACTTTTGAGCTTATTTTAGTAGCATTACTTTTCAGGGTCCCATCAACAATTCTTACATCAAAGGATGCATAAATGGTGGTGACAACCATTTAATAAAGGGAAAGCAACACTGCCCAAAGCGTGGAAGGCTAGCTTGACTTAGCACAATGAATGCACTGTCAAAACAAAATTAATCTTGCCTAGATCAAAGACAAATTGACAGTTTGATGGATGGGGAAACCCTAAAAGCTCATAGACATCTAGTGATCTATATGGCTTTGTCTCAAACTCTCATCTCTCCTAGGCATTTTCTTAATATAATCATCATTGAATACTGATATTTGGTTCTAATGAACAACTATAGCATTCCCCCACCATTGTGTCTCCCCAACATTGAATAAGTCCATAAGATTTGTCTAGATTTTACTTGACAGTAGAGATATTTGAACCATTTGGTGATGAATTAATGTGTTTAAATTTTTTTTTTAAGAAGTATATTCAAATTTCTCTTGAATTTACTTGATTTTGTGTAGTTAGCAGGGTTGAAATATCTTGTGTATTATGTTGCATATATGTACATAAGAACCCATGAAGAACAAAGTAATGCATAATAAATGTACAAGTTTTCATGTGTTTAGTATGTATGCCCTCCATTTACATATGTCACTTATAGTCAATGTAATATTATACCTTGATAAAGTATATTAAATATAGATAAGTATGCATCAAATTTAAGCATTTGTAATTTTAATAGTGTATTATTGAAATATTTATGACACTTGTTTTGGATACTCCTCAGTCCTTAACATTAAGTCAAAGAAGATACAATATTAATGTGCTTAATTCTAATGAGATGAAAGGTTCTTAAATTCATGATATTTATCCTTCAATTTAAAAAAAAATTGTAACAATTTTTTTTTTAAATTGTTAAAATATATAATTAAAAATTATCAATTTTGAATATTGATAACTTTGCAAATAGAATTTAATGTCTATTTTTCAACAAATGCATGTATAGATGTGTTAATTATAATAACTTTAAAATTTATATAAAACAACAATATAAATTATATAAAAAAAATCTCATGCATATTTTTTATAATATAATGTATAATGTAATTTCAAAAACATTTATATAAATTTATTATAAATAATTTTTTTATTTTAAAATAAAAATATAATTTATTATTTAATAACATGTTTAATAATTTTATTATAAATATATGTAAGAGGAAATAATTTACTTATCAATTATGTTACACTATCATAGACATATCATAAATGATAAATCATTTGGATAATGAATATGTTCATAGAGTGATCAAATTACTATTAAACATTTTAATGGATATTTCTAATTTATATCTTTTCACATTCTATTGAAATTTGTAATTCATATTAATTTTATAAGTCTATTGATCATGGATGGAACATTTTTAATTCAAAAGAAATACGATACTAAATTTATAAATATTATTACATATTGGTCGTTTGTATAATTGTGTAGGATTTGTTTCTAGTTTGTTAGCTGGAAGATGATAGAAGTGTTATTGAAGCATTCAGCTTGCCAAATTAACATTTTAAAAGATACGAAAAATAAATAAATATTTTCTTTGGAAATAAAAATATAGTAGATTATAATAATGAGTAAGTATATTTTAAATCAATGAATTTTTAAATTAAAGTAATTATGAGTAAGATGTATTTATGTTATCAAAATTATTTAACGTACAATCCTGATCTTAATTATTTGAATCTATGTCAAGTATTTAAAAGGATTTGTATTCTAATGGACAGATATAAACAACCACCATCCTCACAAGTCAAAATATAACGCTTTCAATTATCAAACAACTATTGAACATTGATATATTAATGTAACCTATAAATATTGAATCTTTCTAATTTATATTTAATTGTCTTTTCACATTTTTATTAAATATATAAAAATTGTTTGTTTGTGTGTGTGTGTGTGTGTGTGTGTGTGTGTGTGTGTGTATTGGACATTTCACGTTTCTCCGTCACATAGATAAAATTAGGTAAACGGGAATCATGTGGATTGTTAAATTAAAATTATAACACATGGAACATATTTTATTTGGGAAGATGAATTTTGTGAGTAAAGAGAGAGTGTGAAATGGGATTACATGATGTTATTCTTAGTAATTAGATTATTATTTTTTATGGGATTTTTAAATATGCGTTTAAGTAATTTAAGATATTTTTTTATGATATTTTTATTTATATATTTATGTTGATATGTAGTTTAGAATGAAAATTTTATAATGCAAGGTAGGGTAGATTGTAAAGTTTGTAAATGATTTGTTAATAATTAATGGTCACTTTCTATTTAACATTTATTTGACTATCATAATATAAATTAGATTTTTAATTTAATGTTCATTGATATTTTTTCTTTTTATTTATAATTAAAAAATATATATCATAATATTTAAAACATTGAGTATAATTATTTTGAGCCCAACACATTACTCTACTTAAATTGACATCATATGTTACTAATCAATAAAAAGAAAAGATAAAACAATTATTAATTAATATAATCTATGACAAAGCTAAGATAAATATTTAAAATATATATACTAATTTTAATAATAATTATAAGATAAAGGACATATTTAATTCATAAACATGAATTTATTAATAGATATGAAGAATGGTGAATGTAATTTATAATTTTAAATTAATTATTTTCTTATTTCAACATATGAGATACACTTTTGTCTAATTATTTTTATTAAAATAGAATAAATTAATTATAATTCAATCATATATCTATAAATTAATTAAATTATTAATTTTGATAAAATTTTATTAATATACATTTACTTTATTTTTAAATAACCACCTACAAAAATTAATAATCTAATTAATATATTAGACCGACGCGTTGATAGAAAGAAGAGTGTGGAACGAACATTGGATTGAATACAAAGAAAAGTGTGGAAAGGAACATTCATTTGATTCAATACAAAAGAAAAAGCCAAGTCCGTGTTCGCTACTCACGGACGCGGTGTTAAAAATTATTACCCCACTCTTATTATGATATGGACATTTACTTGCCCAGATTATACGGACATTTTCTTTTCCATCTCACATTAAAGAAACGACATGACAAGATGGGAATGAGACGGAAAAATATTATTGAACCTTCCGCTGGAGTGTACCTCACACTCTGACTTCCCTGCATTTGTTTATGATATTGGTTGTTCAATACTTTGAATTTTCATTCCCTTGAAAAGTCAGCAATCTAATTTATTATTTAATATTTAGATTGACAAAGGGATGGTTTATGGATCTCCTTTTTCCTTATTGAGATCGTATTGACAATTTCTTTCCCATTTCATATTAAAGAAAATACATGATAAGATGGGAACCAGAGAAAAAAATATTGAACCTTCCACTCGAGTGTACCCCACAAATTGACTTCCTTATACTTAATTTTAACATTAGTTCAAAATTTTGAATTTTCCTCTGTGGCATAACTATGAGGTTTTTTACTAGGTTTCCCCTGTGGCCCGCCTTGCCCCTTTCACCCCCACATGTGGAACACCCCTCCCTTGCTTCGCTTGCTCCCCCCTTGTAGCTTGCCTCTTTTCCCTTGTCGGCCCCCCTTGTTTGTTCTTGCTTCAATCATTGTTCCCCCCTTTGCAGCGTAGTAAAACCAAAGTTGTTGTCGGCACCACTGGTAAGAAGAAAGGAAGATGCTTTGTCGCAGAATTACTAAGAATGGAGGCAGAAGACTTGGTGTGCAATTTCTCCCAATGGGCGATGAAAGACCTTTTATCAAGGCATGAGAGAAAGCAGGCTCTAGCTTATGGTTGAGGTTGTAGCTTCTAATTAAGGACTGTGATGCTCTTGTTGGGCTCTTTTTCGATGGCTTCCGCTCCTGTTTTGTTTTGTTTTGTTTTGTTTGAGCTTTCTGTTGTGGTTTGGTGGAAGATTCACTAAAAGAGTTGCGCTCTTTTTTGACTCTTTTACTAATTTTTGGCATAAGTTTAGCGATTCATCGTTGTTTCTTGCCTCTCTTAGTAGAGTCGTGTTCCCCTAGTAGGTGGTGCCTAATCAATCTTCGTGGATGTTGTCTGTTCCCTGTAGTTTTTTTCTCTGTTTGTTTCATGGACTAGGCCCCTAATTGTGTCCCATCACTAATTCATAGTGTTAGAGGTGCAATCACTAAGAGGAGGGGGGAGGGGTGAATCAGTGAGCCCAAATAATCCAACTTCAATTCTAATCTTTACAAACACTTAATTAGTTATCACAAGCATTCATGAAGCATATACATCATTCATAGTAATGAGCAAGAGAGACAATGCAAGATCAATCACATTACACACGACATATGTGGGAAACCCTCTTGGGGATTAAAACCCACTAGAACCTACAATTGGACTACTATCCTATAATAAAAAGATCTAATTTAGACCATCTACAAATGATCAAGGAACTACAATCCCTATTTAGTGAGACTACAATCCCACAAGGTGTTGCCACACCTATCTAGTTGAACTGCAACAATAACCATAATTTTAACAAGTTTCACCTTGCAAGGACGCTACAACCACCTTAGATGTTGTGCTTCCATAAAAACACCTATGAACACATCCACCTTTGCACTGATGTCTTCAACACCTGATGATGGACCTCTGATTATCACTCTTCACCTTTGCTCATACTCAAACAGCAAGAGCACAAGTCTTCCAATAGAAGTATGACCAACAGGTCATACAAACAGTCCTCACATTGATCTGTTCATCAACTCATCCTTGGGGCACTCTACCCTTCATTCCATAATTCACACACACAAGTCTCTCTCAAATCTCTCCCAAGTCACTCGCTTAGAAGTCTAGAAACCATCATCTTTGGTTCCACTATTTATAGAGCACAATTGATAATCAACTGATCCGACCAACAATGCGGGTGATCCAGCCACCAATGCGGGTGATAGTTAATTCCTCGAATTCTGGATTGTTTCAAATCCTCACCGTTATGTCCTCGAGCTCCGTAGTGTTGTAGTTATGTCCTCGAGCTCCGTATTCTTTTAAATCTTGGAAGTCAAATTGTCGGGTGACAGTTATGCCCTCGAATACTGTATTAAATCTTCACCCATTAATTTCTCGAGCCACTCAATTTCCATGCTTTCAAAATATGTATAAATGAAGCGGTAACTGAAAATGGGAGGCAGACATCTCTTTCCAGAGATAAGCATATATTTGTATTGCGATCTTGAGTAATATGACATCCCTTCTCAAGGAATTCATTATTACTGTGTTATTTCTATGCTATTGAAATAGTTTTTTTAACCAAAACTTCTGAGTTTTGGATCAGTGGTATCAGAGCGGTTTGTCTTGAGAGTGTATGATCCCGAGGACGAGGTCAAGATACAGGAAACTTGGGTGGGAAGAAACAGATCTTCCAAACTTTCCACCTGTTCACCCCAAACGACTTCAAATGGCGGATGACACTGAGACATCTGATCCTTTCAAGGAAATGGTGAATGAAGCCCTCCAACGGCAACAAGCGCAGATGCTGCAACAATTTGCTCAAATTCTTCAAACACTTCCGATGGGAAATTCTAGCTCTATGGCCACACGTCCTGGCTCCTCATCTAAGGAACTTCCTTTCAATGCCCCAACGCCCTTCAAGGTTTAGGTAAATTTTGATATTCCCACATTTGAAGGCAAAATCAATGCTGATGCAGTAGAAAATTGGTTGGATCAACTGTCTTCCTACTTCTCTATAAATAAGTTCATCGATGGAGAAAAGATCACTTTTGCTCTTTTGAAATCATCATTGCCCGTGAAAAACTGGTGGGAAGTGTACAAAAAGAGGTTCAGTGTAGATATCATTGGGCTTGGGGTGGAACCTACCTGGGATGATTTTATGGAAGCAGTAAAAGAAGAATACTATCCCATCGGAGCATATGATGATCTGTACATACAGTGGCAACAACTTCGCCAAGGCAAGGACCAATCTGTTCAAGATTACACAGTCATTTTTCATTCTTTGTCTGCAAGATTGGGCATTCAAGAAAGTGAGAAACACAAAACTCTCAAATATCATGGTGGACTATAATGGTACATACGGGGGGAAATGGAACTCTTCAATTTGGAAACCCTCGGTGAGGCATATAAATTTGCAGTGAAGATTGAACAGAAGCATGGCAGAAAGAATATGAGGAGTCAACCCTTGAAAGGGAAAAGTGACAAGGAAGGTCAAACACAAGGCCAAAATTGGAATCAAAAGGAGTTTTAGGATAAGAAATCCTAGAAGGGGAAGGCTGGAAAATGGTGTGATTACCACAAAATTGGAACTCACTCCAAAGAAGAATGTCGAGCCATCAAGTCACTGCTCTCTGAGTCACAATACTCGACATCTACTACTCTGCCTCATACACAACCCACAGTCGAAGAGGACGAAGAAGAAATTCTAGATGCTGAGCCTGAGACCATCGTCGCCTCATCACAGACCCATGAGGAAAGCTAGATGACAAAGAAAGATTGTTTCACTCCAAATTATGGGTAAAAGGTAAACCTCTGCATTTCATTCTTGATAGTGGGAGTCAAAAGAATTTAATCTCTACTAAAGTTGTGAAGAGTCTAAACCTATCCATGAAGCCTCATCCAAAGCCCTACAGTATTGGATGGTTGAGCCCAGGGAGAGACCTTCGTGTCACCCGTCAGTGTCTTCTTTCATATGCTATAAAACCATTCCAAGATGAAGTCTTGTGTGATGTGGTCAATCTAGATGTTTGTGATGTACTCCTTGGTCAGCCGTTCATTTATGAGCGACATGGCATTTATGAATCATGAACCTGAAGGATCACCCTCACTCTTGGAATGCGGCGCTATAGGGTATCGAAGGTACCACCTCCCACATCTGTCTTCCTGATCAGTGCTAAGCAATGTAAGAGATTGGTGGAGAAGACAAAGCAATTTGCTCTCATGGTGGTCAAACCACAGAAATCCAGGGAGGCTGATGTTGCAGTCCTGACTACACAATCAACACAACAACAAAAGCAGATGGGACGAATCACATGAGAATATGAGGACTTATTCAAGTCACCCATAGGAGTCCCACTGCATTGCTAGGTAAAACATTCTATCAATTTGATCCCAGGATCACCTTTGCCTAACAGTCCTGTGTATCGCATATCAGTTTTGGAGAATGATAAGATAAAAAGACAAATTCAAGAATTGATCCAAAGGGGTCACATCAAGCCAAGCTCTTCACCTTGTGGTAGCCCAATTGTCTTGGCACCGAAGAAAGATGGAACATGGAGGCTTTGCATTGACTACCGAGCCCTGAATAAAATCTTTGTGAGGAATCGCTACCCTCTCCCTAGGATCGATGACCTACTGGATCAGCTCTGTGGTGCGAAGTTCTTCACCAAAATTGATCTTAGATTTAGCTATCACCAAATTCCCATCGATCCCACTGATGTCTAGAAGACTGTATTCAAATCTAAGGAGGGGCTCTTTGAATGGTCGGTTATGCCTTTTGGCTTAACTAACGCACCTGCAACCTTCATGAGGATGATGGATGACATCCTATGACCCTTCACCAACTCATTCATGGTTGTCTACTTAGATGACATACTCATCTATAGCAAAACATGGGAAGAACATTTGCAACATGTTCGTAAGGTGCTTCAAACTCTTCAGGAGCACAAGTTGTATGCAAATCTTGACAAATGCACATTCATGATGACAACAATTTAGTACCTCAGGTACGTTGTGAATGAGGAAGGGGTCCATGTTGATCCAGAAAAGATTTGGGTTATTCGAGAATGGCCCACACCAAGGACCCTCACAGAGCTTCGCAACTTTTTGGGTCTTTCAAATTTCTATCGTAGGTTTGTTCTTGGATTTTCACATATTGCTTGGTCACTAACCCAAGTGACTAAAGGAGGAGCTAAAGCTACATTTCAGTGGGGTGAAATACAACAAAGGGCATTTGAGAATTTAAAGAATAGACTCTACTCAGCCCCTGTTCTTGCCTTCCCAGATTTGCATCAACCGTTTGAGTTGATGACAGATGCATCTGAATATGCCATGGGAGCATCATCATGCAACATGGCCATCCTGTTGCATACCACAGTGAAACTTTCATGGATATAGTAAGGAAATATCCAACGTATGATAAGGAGCTCTATGCCATTGTGCAAGCCTGCAAATAATGGAAACACTATATCTTGGGGAAAGAGATGGTCATCCACACTGACCACAAACCATTGGAATTCATCTAGATGCAAAGCAAACTACGAAATGAGAGGCACCAAAAGTGGGCCACATATCTTCAACAATTCTACCTGATAATCAAACACAAAAAGGGGAGCTTAAATACAGCTACAGATTGTCTGAGCTGCCCACCAATTACTGCACTCACAATAGTTCTTGACCTATGCAGACATGAGACTGGCACTTGGGGTGCTCTATATGAAGCAGATCTTACCTTTGCTGATACATATCAAGCACTCCAAAAAGGTGAAAATGTTTTTGACTTCTATTTGCAAGATAATGTCCTCTATCATATGGGGCACATTTGTGTTCCTCTTGTAGAGCAACAAAAGATGATATGGGAAGCACACTTCAGTAGGACAGTTGGACACTTTGGTATCAAAAAGACATTGGTAGTTCTTCAGAAACACTTCTATTGGCCCCATATGCGAAAAGATGTGGAAAGATATCTCAAATCTTGCACCCCATGTGCAATAGCCAAGCCAAAAAATAAGCAAGGATTGTACACACCATTGCCAGAACCAACCAGGCCTTGGGAATCCATCTCAATGGATTTTCTCTCAGGTTTGCCCACTTCCAAACATGGCAAGGACTGGATTTTTGTGGTAGTTGATCATTTTTCAAAAATGGCTATCATGCTTGATTGTAAGAAAAATATATCTACTGAGGAAACTGCTCAACTATATTTTAGTCATGTATGGCTCCATTTTGGTCTCCCTACGTCCATTGTCTCAGATCGAGATAGCAGGTTCTTGATCATCTTCAGGTCCACTCTATGGAAGATGATGGATACTAAGCTGATGAAGTCCACAGCCTTCCATCCACATACTGATGGATAGACAGAGGTGGTAAACTGCTTGATTGTTCACATGATTTGGATGTATCACTCCAAACATCCACGCACATGGGATGAGGGACTTCCTTTCATACAACATGGATACAATCAGGCGCTGCACAGCTCGACCAAGCACAATCCATTTTAAGTATGTTTTGGGTTCCAACCCATGGCACCAATTGATATAGCTATCCCATTTTCCACCATGGAATACACACCTAATGGAAAATCTGAGGCAACAAAAGCAACAAAGTTTATTGAACAAATGCAACACATCCAGCAACAAGTTCATGACATCCTGGAGAAGATGAATTAGAAGTATAAGCAATTCCATGCCAAGCATAGGATTGCACACCATTTTGTTGTGGGTGACAAGGTTTGGTTACGACTTCAGAAGGAATGGCTTGTAGGCCCACACAGAAAGATTCGGCCTCTGTGATATGGTCCATACACCATCACCAGAAAAGTCGCAGAAAATGCTTTTGAGTTGAACCTACTAGCCTACCTTGGCCTGCATCCAATATTTAATGTGGATCTCCTCAAACCATATCACCCACCTCTTCTGGACACTTCAGTTATAGCAGAACAACTAGACCTTGATGAGCTTGATCCATATAGTTTTGCTCCAGTAGAAGAGGATCAGATTACGGATACGTGGATGAAGACAACAAGACAATGCTCCATTCTACTTTATTGAGTGATTAAAAGAGGCCAGCTTAGCCACCAAGGTGAGTGGCTCACAGAGAATCAAATCAAGACACAACTACCACACCTGACGGGGAATATTAACGCAATGGGGACCATTGCTTTTCAAGGAGGGAGGAATGATCCGGCCACCAATGCAGGTGACAGTTAATTCCTCAAATTTTGGATTGTTTCAAATCCTCACCATTATGTCCTTGAGCTTAGTAGTGTTGTAGTTATGTCCTCGAGCTCCGTATTGTTTTAAATCTTGGAAGTCAAATTGTCAGGTGACAGTTATGCCCTCGAATACTGTATTAAATCTTCACTCGTTAATTTCTCGAGCCACTCAATTTCCATGCTTTCAAAATACGTATAAATGAAATGGTAACTGGAAATGGGAGGCAGACATCTCTTTCCAGAGATAAGCATATATTTGTATTGCGATCTTGAGTAATACGACATCCCTTCTCAGGGAATTCATTATTACTATGTTACTTCTATGCTATTGAAATAGTTTTTGTAACTAGAACTTTTGAGTTTTGGATCATCAACACCTTGGTTGGCCATTAGGCATGTCTTAGTCCTTAAGGCATCTCTCACATGAAGACATGGCTCAAAACAATCTTCATAGGTTGGGCATAGCATCTATGGGTCACCCTTAAGGAACTACACCTTTTAATAAGGCCCTTGTAGCCCTTATAGGTCTCATGTGAACCCATTCACCCATTTAGCACACCCTCAAGCAAAACAAGAACACTTGACCAATTTAAAATACATGTGTCCAGTCCTTATGTCCTCTTTGACATCCTCAAATGATCACATTTATCTTAGCTCACCTCTATGTATGCTCAATCAACTCAAATAGAGACCTTATACACATGAACACCATTACCAAACATACAGTCAACTTCTTAAGCATTGTTCATACTCAAGATAGATTGATCACACCTTCAAAATCCATAAAAAAACATCCTCATGGAGTCTAAAACACTCCCAAATATCTAAGTCATCATGAGACATCGAAACAACATCTACATAAGCTCAATTACTCTTCTCGGGTCACTTGCAAAACAAGCACAAAACCATAGTCAACTTTGAAGCTCAATATCTTTATTTGCACACACTTTCAGATCTTCAAATAAAGTTCATTAGATGCACTATGGAGTCCTCTTCATATTTGATTTTAATAGCATGAGAAAATTCATCTTACATCGAAAGATATGGTCTAAAAACCATAGTCTAGTTTTTCCCTTTGTAAAATTCAAATATTCAAATACAAACAGTCACAGTTAACCTTCGAACACAATGCTTGCATCTCGTGTCCTCTCAACTTAGATCAAATACACACCATTGATTTTTTTTATATATTTAACACGTAGACCACCAATGCCAAATGTTAAAACTTAGTCACTTTGACCTCATCATACAATCTTGAAATGTTGACTCAACGTGCTCCGTCGATCTTTGCGGATCAATCAGGGCTTTAGCAATCAATGCTCACCATTCGATCAATTTGTACAAACACCTGTTCATCATTAGATTCTTATCATGTACCTTTGCTCAGTCATTAAACATCATGCACTTGTATTCATCTCATTCTTCCTGAATTCTTGGAGTAACAAGCACTATTGATCTTGCTTGAGCTTTAACTTGTGTAGAAATGACCAAGTATGGGAACCATTGAAATACGCCTTGAAGGCCAACTTTGGACATATATATATTTTTGTATGATCAATCTCATGCCCTATAAATTACACCATATGTTCTAATTTCAAAGAGGAATCCAACCATATATCAAACCACTCCTTAATCCTTCGTGCGTGTGAGATATAATGCCATTAAAATGACTTCTCAAAATCTTCTTTTATGGAGCCAACTATGCTCAAAATTTGTTTGAGAGACCAAATTTGCTCTTACATAAATTTTGTCATGATTTAGTGCATGATCTCAAAGTTAGTGAAAATAAACTATGCTCAAAACTAAACAAACCCATATGATCAATTTCTCTTGACACCTTCACATGTGCAAGATATAACACCATCAAAATGCTCACTCGGCTCTTCTTGCAATATTGCAAAATTGGTTATGGAAAAACATAGTCAAACTACTTAGGAGCCCAAATTTGCATAAACATATCTTTTGATGTGCTTCATCGCATGACTTGAGATTTGGTGCATAATAATTAGAGACTAATGTGATCACAACCATATGACCAACTCCCCTTGACTCATCAACACATGGCAATTATGATGCCATCAAATTGCCTACTCAGATTTTCTGCCACTAGACCCAAACTATCTAGATGAAAACTATGGATTACCAGATGAATTCCACTTGTGCACACAATCTCTCCAATCATATAAAACATCTTAGGGACCCCTTGCAAATCCTCAAATCATCATTCTCATTCTTGAACATCCTTAACCATTCAAACTCTGAAAATCAGCCAAGCCAACTTCAAACACACGAGGACAAGCATATTGCACACTTTGTCATTGTCACATAGGCTACCAAAACATTCCATCAACTCACCAGGATAATTTTATGAAATCAGCATGAGATCATTGAAAACTCTCCAATAATCTCCCCCTTTGTCATTGATGTCAACAACTATCATATATAGCAAAATATAACTCACCTTCTCTCTCTTCAAACGCTCTCACAATAAGAACTTTCTCCCCTTTTGACATAATGAAAAAGTGGGCACCAACTGATCTTGAGGACCTCAAAAGACAACCAACAGGAGTATACCATCTTAGAAATATAGTACACACTCCCCCTTACCTTGAGCTTGCCTCTTCTTACCTTGACAACTTCCTCTTGCTCCATGCCAACACTCTCTTCAACCAAACACTACAACCAATGAAGAAAGAACACAAAAAACCATAGAAATATAATGGAACACATCAATAAACATTTGAGAGGGACTCCCCCTAATAACTCTGAGTAATTACACCTTCTGATCATCTTCAAATCTCTATACACCATGAAGAATCAACACACAAGCTTACTAGCCTTCTCTCTCAAACCACCTTAAGGACCATCAACATGACTTTATGCCACCCAACAAAATATAAACATGCTCTAAAAAAACTTGAGAACTCTCCTTGAAACAAAAATACCTTTCTCTTTTGGAGAAACTAAATAAAAAACACTCTTGTTCAAACTAGGCCTGTCTAGCCTCTTTGTATCCCTACTTGAAACTTTTAGAGCACACAATTTTCAATATACATAGCATCAAGACCTAAAACTTCATATCTAGAGTTCTCTCATATTCCCCATCAAGTACACCAATTTTCAAAAACTATCTCATCCTTTGAAATATACTTCCTTCACAAACCAACTACCCAATTAAGCCTCTAACATGACAAAAACTTGAATAATTTGAGAACCACAAACCTTAAATTCTCTATGAATCTTGATTTGACCACCCATTTGGCACATTCAACATATTAATAATCCTTATATCTCAACTCACAAGGCAAACCACCTTTCTAGCATAGCCCAAAACCCTAGAATCTCAAAACAAACAAAGTCAACAAAACTCCTTATGGTCAACAGACATCTCTAAAACTTCTTGCACACTTGGAGACACCCATCACACACTTCTAAACCAAAATTTGAGCCTTCACACCTTTTGGGGCATAGACTTCCTATAACCCATTTTAGGCCTACTTGCCTTTAAGCTAAATCTGAGAAAACTAATAACACACAAAAATATTCAATTTGTCACAAACATACCTTCAAACCTTAAAAACAAATGGAGCACATCACAAAGAAGCGTATAGACCTTTATGAGCATTTTACTCTTCTTTACATTGTATCAAACTCATTATACCATCTGGAACCATCCATTTTGATCATGTACTACAACTCCATAAACCTTTGGAGTAAACTTATGAACTTGTTGCTCCTTCTTAGCCAATGACCTTCCATGATCACCATGAGGCTCTATTTATATTGGCAATATAATCTTGACAACATAAAATTTCTTCTCCAATGAAAGGAGTCTTTTAAGAAGCATAGATAGAGACCTCCTCTACACCACAATGCTCTACCATGGTGTGAAACTAGGAGTTACCCATAACTCCTCATATTCCTTCTCCTCCTTGGTCATCTGATACTTATATTCCTTCTTCTTATTCTTCTTCTTTGGCTTAGGATAAATAACTTCCTCATCCACTACAACATTCTCATTTTCTTCTATGATTGGATTGACAATACATGGAGACAACACATATTCATGACATAGCCTTTCATCTGAATAATCTTCCTTGCAATTTGAAACCTCATCATTAAGCACAAACAAATGATGTTATTTGCATGATACATGCTCAACAACAATAGGATATTCAATTGGATCCATACATACCTTAGGATTAGCCTCAACCAATATCTTGGTCTTCTCTTTGAGCTTGATCTCTTCATTCTCAACATGAGAAAACAATGAGACCTCTTGGTACTATTCAACTTCTAAAACATTCTCCACCATAGCAAAAAAATTACTTGGACCTGTAATTTTATCATGACTTACACTTATCACCTTTGGCTTCCATGTGTTAACTTGCCTTCTTCTTTGCACTTTAGAAGCCTGATTAACTCATTTTGATTTGATGGCCTTTGTTTATAGAATCTAGCAATGTGACCTCTCTATTCACAATTATAGCACACCATACTCCTTTATTGAAACACAATTTGTCTTACAATGTTTGGATAGAAACTTGCCATATGTCCTTTGTCATGACAAACACAACAACCTCCCCTTTTTGAAGATGCTTCACCTTGTCTAATCTTATGTGGACAATGGTTTACAAAGTGTCCCACATCAAGATAGATGAAGCACTTAATTTTCCTCACTCCTTTTGATTGATGACCCCCATCATAGTCCCATGCAAACTCATTTATAATAGGTCTCTTGTATTCTCTAGATTTATGCCCAAATTGATTACATGTGAAATAGTAACCATTGAATCTTGCATAATTCTTGGCATTTGGTTGTCTGATTTGATTTATCCTCATTATGTTAACACCTTCAGTCCCTATCTAGTGATTTGTCTTCACAGTATGATTGTCCTTGTTCATAATAGTCTTCATCTTATCTTGAGTTACATTCTTTTGTTCTTATTCATATCCAAGACCAATTTTATCACTAACATGCTTTTCACCTCTCAATATATTATCTAGATCATATGAGCTCTTTTCAAATCTTAAAATTTTCTTCACCATACTAACAAATTTCTCTAACTCATCTTTTAAAGATACAATCTTAGAAGCACACCTTGAGCATTCTTCTTCTTTATCTCTTAGACTTTTAGACATAGATTCTAACTTAGAATTAAGAAACATGACAACACCTTCATTCTCCCTAGAGTCTTCAACCAATCTTGCCTCAAACACACTAAATTGATCCTCATAGTCTTTGATCTTAGATTTCATCTTCTTATTGATCTTCTTCTCAATCTTCATTTCTTCAAGAGCATTCATCAAAATAGTCTCATAGTCTACCTCATCTTCATAATCATCTGAATCACTCCAAGTAGACTCTTAATGTGAGTAACGTCCTCCTCAACCATGAATAGGGCTTTATCTTCATCAAGGCCATCATCTTCATGATCAAGTTTTGAGTCACTATCTTCACTCTCATCTGATGAGCTGCAATCTTCTTTGGTGTAGAGACTTTTCTTATTCTTGAAGTACTTCTTGTTATTATACTTTCTAAATCCTTTCTTCTTGTATGTCTTCTTGTCTTCATCTTGGTCTTCACCATGTTCTTCATCATCATTATTCTCATGCTTATGATGGCACTTCTAAGCAAAATGTCCTATCTCTCCACAGTTGAAACATTTGAAGGGTAGTTTACCCTTATACTTCCCTGAGCTTGTGTTCAATTTCCTAGTAATCAAAGTAATTAGTTCATCATCATCATTATCAGATATGCCATCCTCTTTGGATTTATTACCTTGGAACTTCTTCTTAGGCTTCATCTCTATCTTGAATGTTGCTTCCTTATTTGGTGGTATATCATCATTACTCTCATCTCATAGGCAGTAAGAGTGTCATGCAATTGATCCATCTTCAATTGAGTAAGATCACGACTTTATTCTATAGAAAAAAACCTTTGGATCAAACTTGAGAGATATAGACCTTAATATCTTTTGTACTATAGTATCCTCTTCAAGATTCTCTCTAAGACCTCTAATTATGCTCATATTCTCATTAACTTTATACATAAAGGATGCCACCGAATCTTCTTCCTTCATTTTGAGACTTTCAAATTACCTTTTGTGAGTCTATAACTTAACAAACTTGACTTTTTAATCTCCTTCAAAAATGATCTGCATTTTGTTCCATATCCCTTTACCAGATTTACAATGGATTACCTTTGTGTATTTAGCCTCTAAAAGAGCACAAGTGGTATAATTCATTTCCTTAGAATTGTTCTCAAACAACTTCTTGTCTGCAACACTAGATAGAGGAATAATAGGATAAACATAACCATCTATAATAGATTGCTATACATCAAACCTAGGGACATAATTTATGTCCTCATCCTTACACTCCAAAAATCATAATTGGGTCCATTAAACATTGGTGCTTGATTAGTAGAGAAAACTCCTTGATGACTACCCATATTGTACCTTAGATCACCTTCGAGCTGTTAAGACTTTACCAAAGGACCTATTCTGATACCAATTATTAGAGGTATAATCACTGGAGGGGTAAATCAATGAGCCCAAATAACCTAACTTCAATTCTAATCTTTACAAACACTTAATCAATTATCACAAGCATTCATGAATCATAGACATTATTCATAGTAATGAGAAAGAGAGACAGTGCAAGATCAATCACATAACACAAGACATACGTGGGAAACCCTCTTGGGTAATAAAACCCACTAGAACCTATAATTGGAATATTGCCCTATAATAATAAGATCTAATTTAGACCATCTATAAATGATCAAGAAAATACAATTCTTATTTAGTGAGACTATAATCCCACAAGGTGTTGCCACATCTGTCTAGCTGAGCTACAATAACAACTAGACTTTTAGCAAGTTTTACCTTGTAAGGAGGTTGTAACCACCTTAGATGTTGATCTACCATAACATCATCTATGACCACATCCACCTTTGCACTGATGTATTTAATACCTTATGATGGACATCTGATTATCACTCTTCACCTTCACTTATACTCAAATAGTAAGAGCACAAGTCTTCCAATAAAATTATGACCAACGGGTCATACAAACAGTCCTCAAACTAATTTTCTCATCAACTAATCCTTAGGGCATTCTACCCTTCCTTTTATCCATAATTCACACACACAAGTCTCTTTTAAAACTCTCCCAAGTTACTTACTTACAAGTCTAGAAACCATCATCTTTGGTTCCAATATTTATAGAGCACAATTAATAATCAACACCTTGGTTGGCCATTAGGCATGCCTTAGTCCTTAAGGCATATATCAAACAAATACATGGCTCATAACAATCTTCATAGGTCAGTGATAACATCTACGGGTCACCCTTAAGTAACTACACCTTTTAATAAGGCCCTTGTAGCCCTTATAGGTCTCATGTGAACCCACTCACCCATTTAACACACCCTTGAGAAAAACAAGAACACATGACCAATTTTAAATACATGGGTCCACTCCTTATGTCCCCTTAAACATCCTCAAATTATCCTAGTCATCTTAGCTTACCTGTATATATGTTTAATCAAATCAAGCAGAGACCTTATATATAGGAACACCATTACTGAATATATAGTCAACTTATTAAGCATTTTTCATACTCAAGATAGATTGATCACACCTTCAAAATCCATACATATCATCCTCATGGATTCTATAACACTCCCAAATAGCTAAGTCATCATGAGACATCGAAAGAACATCTACATAAGCTTAATTACTTTTCTTGGGTCACTTGTAGAACAAGTACAAAACCATAGTCAGCTTTGAAGCTCAATATCTTTATCTGCACATACTTCTAGATCTTCAAATCAAGTTCATTAGATGTTCCATGGAGTCCTCTTCATCTTTTATTTTTACAACATGAGCAAATTTGGTGTAGGGGCATCTCCAAGAGTTGTCAAAATGTCCCACATTTAATTATTTTTTGTTGCTTTGAGGTTATAGGAAGTGTCAAGTTGTCAAAAGTTGTGGTAAGGTTAAATAATGAGTTTAGGTGTGTTAGATAAATGTCCTTCCATAAATATCAATAATGAGGTGGCATATGCTTACCAAGAACTAGTTATGGAAAGTAAGTAGTTTTTTTCTAGTAACA